>OZ023318.1:54907488-54919988 GCA_964007375.1 Ophion obscuratus | reverse complement strand
CTTCACGGAGGGTATGCATTTTCAAAGTACTATTCAATAATAATAAAAATTCGTTTCCAGAAATACCCTACGTTAATTACCCCCCTAGAGCTAGTTAATTACCTAGAGCTAATCACCCCTTAAAAAAAATTTTTTGTCGCATTTCAAGGTCATCCCAAGGTCGCGATAACGTGCCCGTTCCGCCTCAAGCTCGATCGAGATCGATTGGGCGAGAATTCTATCGTTAAGCGCCCATATATATATATTGGCTAATCAATCACTTCGCCCCGTCGTTGATCGCCCGATCCGGTACAATTTGCATTGCCGGGTTGACTCCGGTATTGTCGTACTGCTGCGTACTCGTCGTTGCCGGTACAGCGATCGCTTCTTGATACAGCCGGAGGGAGAAAAAGTAAAGAAAGAGCAGAGGAGCCGGAGGGAGATAGAGAGACTTGAGACAGACTTTAAGGCCGTTAGAGCTCCCTAAATGGCTTTGTCCTCCGCGGAAACAGTCATTTGCGATAAGGGCTTGTTCCCGGGTCTTTGCGCCGCGACTATCTCCTTCTCTCTCTCTCTCTCTCTCTCTCTCTCTCTCTCTCTCTCTCTCCCTCTCTCTCGTTCCGACACGTTTTCTCGCACCACACTATATTTTACTATCTCGCGCCGAAAAGTCTTTCGTACTGGGACGTGGTAGATTGTCACGACGTTTCTACATATATACGCATATATATATACACACTACATATAGGGACGAAGGTTTAGGTTGAACGTCGAGAGATCGAGAAGGTATATACACATATACAGGGTGCCCTGTTGTGAATGGATAATTCTGAAACTGTCGATAGGTCAGATCATGTCTTGAGATTCTATATGCTGGAATCTCAGTTTATTAAGGGGTAAGGCCACAGTAGAATTTACAAAAAATCGATTTTTTCCAGCTAAAACGGTGCTTTATCATCATAAGAATAAGTTACTATTCGATTTATAGCAAGAACATTTTTTTTCACCAACTTTGAGCGTATAACGTAAGCCCACCTCTGGCACGGCTATCGAGTACCTAAAACGTTAAGGGGTAAGGCCACTGTAACGGCCCAAAAAAAAAGGTTTTTTCACTAATTTTTTGCTCCCGAAATTGAAGGTATTTGAAAAAAAACTTTTAATGGTGTTATCGGGCATACATTAAACTTTATTATAAAATTTTTTTACAGTAAAAAAAAAACAAAATGGCGGTTCCACAGCTATCTTCCCGGGACATGTTTTGCTTCCAGGGCTCCGCGGCACGCAGCACCACTGGTGCACTTTTGAATCTAGAACAAAAAAAAACCATTAATCTAGAGGGCTATAGCTAGAGAATGTCGATCGGATTTTAAAAAGTATCAATTTTTGTGGATTTGGCGTGCGTTTGAAAAAAAAAATTGATTTTTGACGAAAAAAACGGCAAGTTTTTTGTTAATAAAAAATCAATAAATAAAGTTCTTGAAAATTCCGATCGACATTCTCAAGATAATGTAAATGTTCACATCTGGTTAAAATTTCAAGTAAAAAAAATGAAAATTGTTCGAGTTATGCTGCGTGCCATTTTGAAAAACCATGTTTCGAGAAAAACGCGTTTAAAGTTTTGCGAATAGTTTTTTATTGGAAAAAATTTAAAAAAGACGTCGCACAGGACCTTTTTTTTTCTTATTCTAGAGGGTTTAAACTATTTTTTAAGCCAATAAAAAAAAATCGATTTTTCAAAAAATTTACAGTGGCCTTACCCCTTAAACGCGTTTTTCCTTGAAACAGCTTTTTTCCAATTGGCGTGACAAATAACGTCAACAATTTTCACTCGATTTACTTTAAATTTAAAAGTTATGTTCCTAATTGCATTTCGCAGTGAAGTACGTACGGAATTTCCCACTGATCGAAAACTTTTCATTTTATGAGCAGTTTTATACGAATCTTTTCACTGAAAGTTCATTCAAATACAACTCAATTCAAATACACATTTTCTAACAGCTTGATATTCGTACTAAATAGATGTGTAATTAATTTTATGAGTGAATCACTTTTTCATACGAAAAAGAATTGTTAAATTCGCATATGATTTTATACCCGTTACTGTGGCCTAACCCCTTAAAACTCCGACGGTTTTCGAGATAAAAATCATCTGCTTCTGGTTTTTCCCATGTCATTTTTACAAATAATAACTTTCTTGACCCGGTTTAAAAAAAAATACTCTTGGTTATTTGCTTTATTTGGAAAAGTCTTCTTTTCAACCTCATATGTTAAGAAAACTTTATGAAAAATGATCTTATGCAGAATTTTCATACAAACCAAATCGAACATCTGATTCGATAGCTTGCGGTACGAAAAAAAATTTACTATACATATCGTGCCAATTACTTAAAAAAATTCCTTGGTTATTGCCGATTTATATCATTTGCAGAAATGGGATGCGGAAAACCAAAAGCAGATGATTTTTTCAAAAAAAAATAACGTAAAGCCAAAAACCTCGAAAGCCGTGGGACTTTTACTAAACTGAAATTCCAGCATATAGCAGGGCATGATCTGACCTATCGACAGTTGCAGGATTGTCCATTCTTAACAGGACACCTTGTATATATATAAATATGGCATGTGTATGTGTATGTATAGATACATACACATATACATATACATATACATATACATATACACACATACACGTGTGTGTGTGTGTAACATACCCTATATAATATATATATATATATATATATATATATATATATATATATATATATATATATATATATATATAATATATGTGTTATCAGGGGATGAGAATGAGGGGGAGAATAGGCGATAGCGATTCCCCGTGAATAGCGTTATTACAATCAAAGTAACGTGTTTTAAAGTGAGGCAGACGTTCCCCGTGCGCTTTCTAAATATATATATGTGTGTGTGTGTGTGTGTGTGTGTGCGTGTGTGTGTGTGTGTGTGTAAGGGGTGTAGGTGGGTGGGTGGGTGTATTTACGCGTTCACGAAACGAGGACGACGAGAAGAGGCTGCCCAGGGTGCATCCTTCTCTTTCGGGGGTTGCGGAGCACACTGGCGTGTACATATAGTAGGGGGAGACGTATAACTCCGCTGCGCATGGCGTGCCAAACGACGCGTGACGAGTTTTACGTTCTTATCCAATCGAAATAAATAAATAAAATCGCCGTTTCTATATATTTATGTATATGTGTGGGCGTGTGTGTGTATTTGTACACGTATAGTATAAATATGTATTCGGTAGGGCTTTCGAGGGCATTGGGAAGCGAGTTTTATTGACTCGATTTTCGACTGTGTTATTTAATGCCCTCGACTATCGTTTCCGCTTTCTTGAACGGCTCTCGGCTGGTGCTGAGCCGCAATAACCGATTTAATCGGCGGTCAGTGTATCAAAAGTAATATATATATATATATATATATATATATATATATATATATATATATATATATTACTTTCGCGATTAACATAATTATGATTTTGAATGGTATTTTAAAATAATACACCGTATTTTCGTAATGTGAGTAGTATTCGCCAGAAAAAATAAACCGTTCCGAAAGAATGAGAATTCCATTTTCAATACAGAAGAATAAAGATAATAAAATTCCGAATACGAAACACTCCTGAAAAACTTTTTATGTCCGTATCGTCATCGAGAAAAAACATGATCAAAAAAGCAATTTTTTTATGACAAGAATTTTTTTAGAAGGGAGAAAAGTGAGTGAGCCCAGTAAACATTGTGGTATATTTTCATGTATATTTAAAACGTAAAAAAAAATTTCAACATGCAACTATAAATGACTGCAGATTTATCAGCATATTCCAGTCTTGCCTCTGCAGTCCCCAATCGGCGGGAAAGATGCAGCTCGTAATTCTTGAGTGGAACAAAAAACCAATAAAATTTTCAATTGTCGTATATTTTTCTTCTGGGTGAATTAAGAAAAAGCTGAAAAAATCGTGAAATTATAAATTTTCTCCGGTGTGAAAAAAATAGTTAAAAAAAGCACTTTAACGTGCTACAAAAATGATTAAAAAAAAAAAAATCAGCGACTTTTTCAATTCATTTAGAAGAGTTTTCCATACTGAAGAATATAAACTTTGCTTGATTAAATAGATCGTTTACTTTTTTTGCTGTCACGGTCGCCAATTTGGAAAAATCGTGAAAATAAAAAATGGAGAAAACGCGCTTTAAAGTTTTCAATAGGAGGATATATGAATATCTTTTATCTTGTATCTTGTATCTTCGAAAATATTCACAATTGGCCTCTGTAGCTGTGTAAATATATTCTTGGATAGTTTATCTCTCGATTTAAGCAATAAAAAAAAACGACTTTTCGGACCTCCTAATTCACGCTCCAGCCTTAAGAAACTATTTTTTGAAGGAGTCTTTCGCATTTGGAATTCAATTGTCTTCATTCTGCTGAGCACCAAATGGAATTTGATTTTCTTCAAGAACGCTCAACTTTTTGGCAAATGCTACTCATTACACGAATACATTTTTTGTTCGAGGACTCGAGAAACCATCGAATTTCATATTTTTTCAGTCACAAGATCTCCGCTCCTGGCCCCTGAGTGCCGGTCAATGTTCCGGTCTAGATAAAAAATATATATATGTAAGTGTGTATGCATAATGGGACTGCGATCTTTTTTCACGATGTTGAAGTTTGCATCATTGAAAATCAACGACTTCTCAAAAATTCTTAATTTTTATTATAATTCGAAATCTTTTTTTGCAACTTAAGGTCGTAAATCTGTCATGAAAATAAGTAAAAACGATCGAATTATTTTCATAGCCGAAATCGGCCGAACAGAAATGTAATCGATGAACAAAACTTTCGTTACCTTCCAACGATGCAAACTTCAAGATAATTTGTTTTCCTACATAAAAACTAGGAACGAAATAGAAAGCAAAAAAGAGAAGATCGACGCAGTTCGAACGTTGTTTCAATTTACGAAAGATTTTCTTGATCGGCTGGTTCATGAATCCCTTCGATGAAATTCGTACGAATGTCATTGGGGAAGGACAAAATCACAGGGCGAAGGGGGGTGAGTCTGCGAGGGTGACATTTCAGAACGAAAGAAGACGCTCGGTAGGAAGACTCGAGTTGCAATAGACTGAGTGGCATCTCGATCCTTCGTGTGTGTCTTTTTTTTTTGTTTTATATATACAGGCGATATGTGGTCGGTGTACATTATGACCTCCCCCGCAGCCACCAAGTGCACAAGACACGTGTGTGTATTTGTGTGTGTGTGTGTGTGTCGCTAAGGGTGTTTTTTAGACGGAGTGCTTTTTGCGGGCGACAGGGCATTTAAGGGAATTGCTCCCTTGCGCCTATGTGGGTCCCGTGTCGACTTCTACACCTCCCTCGGTCTTGTTCGCACTTTTATCCCCGCTCTCCTCTCGTTCGCCACTTTCGCCCACCCTCGCAGGCTGCTCTTGCCTCGCCGCCGTTATCTCCCAGCCTTATCCTGGGCCCGCGTGACGGAGGGCAATTTTTCCGCACTGTGCTTGTCGATGGAACCAAAAGAGCAGACTAAAATGTATCTCGTACGATTTTTTTCCCGACTTAATGCGTAAGGTACCTGCGGCTAATAAGGGCTACCTAACAAGGGAAGGTTGCGAGGTCGATCTCTCCGATTTCGATGAAATTTTGCATGCTTGCAGAATGGGTGAAAATAGGCGACACGTATTTTTTTATATCTGCGGAACTCGATTTTTAAGGGGTGAAACGCACCCTCGAAAATAGGGGTGAGGGGACCCTCAACCCCTCTCTGGGGTTGAAAATTCAAAATGAAATTCTTGGAAAACTATTGCCAAAAATGTAGCTCAGGGTTCAAGCTACAAATTTTTCCACGGCGGCGAATTCATGCGAATAGTTTTCCCTGAATTTCATTTTGAATTTTCAACCCCCGAGAGGGGTTGGAAAATAAAAATTCAAGGGTGGCCCATAGAAAAGAAAATATAGAGATGATTATTCTCTACATTTCGTACATTTAAACCATACCCGAAAAATCGTTTGTTTCTTAGGTATTCGATAAACCTTTTTTTTTTTGTATTTCAACAATTTTTTGCGGAGTGAAGATATTATCGGAGAGTGATGATAAAATACTCGATCGGCGCGTCTTTTCAATGGCTACAACGTTCCCATTTGAACAAAAAGTGTACGAATTTTTCCTACAAAGTTATTAAATTAAAACTGATGTTCCAAAATTTCCACCCCTTATTTACCCCCTAAATGAACTTCCACGACTTCGGCGCTATGGACAAAACTAAAGCCCGGATTTTTCTGAACATGTTGTCTCACGGCGCCGACCTTGTAGGGGTTGTAGTTTGGCATCAATCAACCCCCATCCTCCTTCATCCCCTAAAAAAAATCATGCACCCTGATTTTTAAGCAAACTTAGATTTAGCACCCGCGGTATCTACAGAACCACCTGTCAAAAACCTGCCCTCCTAATTTTTCTCGATTACGGGGTTTTTCAACGACAGCACGACTTTACTAACTCATAATCGGGTGGAAAAATAAAATAAAAAAATTCACTCGGATAATGGCAGAAGTGTGAATGAAAGTGTTGGAGTGGAGTTTTTGAGTGAGAGCTGAGCAAAAAAAAAAGTCCGCGTACATCCGCAGATTGGCGATTCAATCTAGCAGCGCGAATTGAACGAGGGAGAACGTACACCCCTGCCTGTTCCTCTCACCCTTTGGCAGTCGACCGGTTCCGATGTATTTCCAATATTTGAAGCCGCCAATAACCTTGGTCAGGGCGGCGATCGAGCCACGACGGAAGTGTCTCACAGTCGTCGGGAACCCAACAGGAAATGAAACGTACGCGTCTAATTTTCAACGTGAACGCGGGTTCGCCGCTTATTGCACACACATACATGTCCGGCCGCCCTGTGTAGGGAGAGAGCCCTGAATATATCTGTATGCACCCCCCCCCTGCGTCGATCAGAAAGGACACATCAATTTGATCGCAGGATCGATCGGAACGTGTGAGTCTCATGGCGTTGTCCATTTCGTGCCAATCACCGGAACGTCCTTTTCCAGCTGATCGAGCTCATGGTGGCATGGAAGCCGAAAACAACGTCGAAAATCTGCAGGAAAGCAGCAGGTAACAACGAAACAAATCCAAACGAGAGGCAAAGAAGGGGCAACACGAGAAGGTGCAGCAGGATACAACCAGGAAGTGGATTGGACGCAAGACCTGGAGGTAGTCCAGTAAAAGAGACAAAAAACCAGCACTTTTTAGCGTAGAATATGGATTTTTGACTAAAGGCAGATGGTTGCATATTGAAAGTAATCCCAATAAAATGTTGCCCCTCAACTCGCCCCAACCCACAGTAGGAGAAAAGCCCAAAAACCTGGCCAAAACCCCAAAAAATAAATTTTCGAAATAGGGTCAGTTGAGTAGTCATTCAGGTAGAGGACTAGTAACTGCATTCTATTGTGGAAGGGAAAGCCCTTTAAGTGTATACCTGCGCCGCAGCGTCAGTTGGCAGTTAGTGTTCGTGAAGAGTGTACGTGTCACGCGCTGAACAGACGAAAATAACGCTGACTTCAAAAACCCATAACTTTAAAGTGACGGGTTTAATTTCAATTCTGCAACATGGATACGACTTCTGGAGGTATGTAGAACATGTTTTTACATCGGTTGAATCTAAAGTTTATGTATAAATGATTGAAATGTAGTATAGCCTTCGGCATAAATAAAATTGAATAATTTTGAAAACTTATATTTTCAACGGTCCGAAAAGTTATATATTTTGTCACATTTTGCAAAGCTCCTAGTCTCGGCCTTTAGTTTAATGTATAAGCTTTCGAAATTTACAAGAGTTACCTGCGGAAAACGTGCGTCTTGTCCGTTATGATTTTTTTCGCATCGTGCGGTAGCCGAGCGTGCACGCGGCACCATTGAGCAGCCTCTGCGCCTCTACCTGAGAATGGGTGAAGTAGCATCATAACGGACAAGACGGCTGTTATACGCTTGAAATAAATTATTTTAATATATATGTATGTGTATATATATATATATATATAAATTTTCTGTGATTTAATTATGATATATACGTATGCATATATATATATACATATTAAAATCAACCACATAAAAATTTCTTAAATATGAATGAAATGTTATAACATTCAAATAAAATATTTGAATATATATATATTATATAGTAAGCAAAGCTTTCTTTTAACCAAATCCATGTCAATATTTTCTGTCTAATTTTTTAAAAATTATTTCAATTATTGCGGTTATTTATTTGGTAAAATAATGTACATTGTTCAAGTTTTTGTATTAATTGAAAATTTTATCTTTTCCTTTAACACCAATTTTCTACAATTTTATGTCTTTATTACAGGATCCGGTTACAAAGAATTGGTGCTGACAAGGAAAGAAGTATTTCTGATAATCAGCTGATAATCAGCTCAGAAAAAAAAATTTCTATTTTTGAAACGTTCCGTATGTATTTTGGAAATAAAAATAATAATTGCGTAGAATACACTGTTCACGTTTATTTTATTATGATGATTTTTTAAAATATATTAATTTATCTATTTAGTAGGATACTCGGCCATTTTGTTTATAACAATTTGCTGTAAGCTCTTTGTTGCAAGTTATAAACAATAGATATCGGATTGGTAATCAGCGACCTTGAAAACCCGTATATACCAATTTTTGTCAACATCTGGTAACTTTTTAACGTTCATGTCGGCCATATTGGATCGGCCATTTTTTTTACGATAATTTGGCTTGCGGATTCGTAATCAGCGACCTTGAAAACCCGTAAATACCAATTTTTGTCGACATCTGGCAACTTTTTAACATTCATGTCAGCCATATTGGATCGGCCATTTTGTTTACGATAATTTGGCTTTCAGATTCGTAATCAGCGACCTTGAAAACCCCTGTAAGCCAATTTTCATTCCCGTCAAAGGTCATTTGAGGTTTTGGCCAGGTTTTTGGGCTTTTCTCCTACTGTGCAACCCTGAGAAATAGGGGTTGAAAACTAAAAAATCGCCGTATCTCTATAATTAATAGCCCGATCAAAAAAGATTCCAAACAAAAGTCGTTTGGAATAATAAAACGCGTATAAAGTTATATGACGTCCAACTCCCTATCTTTGAGGACAACGGCACAAAAGCGATTCAAAAATTCGGGGTTGATATATTTTCAAGGATAGGGGATTGCACGTAAGATAACTTTATACGTATTTTATTATTCCAAACAACTTTTGTTTGAAACATTTTTTCATCGGGCTAGTAATTATCGAGATACGGTTATTTTAAAGTTTTCAACCCCTATTTCTTAAGGCTGCGGTGAGATGAGGGGCAGCATTTTATTGGGGTTACTTTCAGTATGCAACTATCGACTTTCAGTTAAAAATTCATATTCCACGTTAAAAAGAGGTGGATTTTCGTCTCTCTAACTGGACTGAGGACTGTTCATTGATCTTCCATCATTGTACTCCCTGACGTTTTGACCGGTAACTCTTTTGGACATCGTCGCGAGATGGATGCCATTCCAGGAAGCCTGATCAACGACATTGTTGGGAGACTTTGTGCCTTTGTGCAATTAACGAGAGCTTGAGTTCGATTTTGACGAATGAGGAGTGACAGTTGCTTGAAGGTGCTTTGGTTAGATACTGGAAGCGTCTACTTTGGATACTCGATTTGACCAGCTGATGCGAGTTGGCAGTTCCCCTACCTTGTTTACACCTGCCAGTGAACACATCCTCTTTTCTCCTGCTCTCCAGCTTAGCCTGCACGATAAGCCGGCGCGAAGAACAATTCTCTGTAACAGAGGCCTTCAATCCCACGTAACGAAGGTACCCCATCTGTGTGTTTCTACGCAAGAGACAACGGCAATCCAATTTTGACTCTTTTATCCTGCGCAACCAGTCATCCCAAGGAATAATCCTCACCCCAACTGGTTACACCGGACCAATAGTTCGAACTAGTTTTATCTTTGTACCTTTGCGTAGAACCAATGACCTCTGACCTCTAGCGTAACCCGAGTCTTCGCGAGTGACAATCTTTGGGAAGATTGGTTAGTGGCTCGTCCAATGTGGTCAGTCAGATCAAGATGATCGTTGCCACGCACGACTATCCCGAGATCTGGATGCTGTCACATTAGTTTGGTGGCCGATCCTATCGCTATGGCGGACATTTTTTCGGATGATGACATTTCGTTTGTCATACTTATATACATATTCTATAGTTGAGCAGTTCCATACATATTGTGTGCACGTATAATACTCAGTAAATACTCTCGAGTACTGATATAAAGCCTTTCCACCGGCAATGAAATGTGCATGAATGCTCTCTCGCCCTTTGCGTCTCGCCCCTGTCACTCTTTCCGCGTTTCCCTCTACGTACTGTCGCTACACACACACAAACACACAAACACACACACACACACACACACACACACACACACACACACACACACACACACACACTCCCACACACACACACACATCTATATGTAAAATGAATGTGCTCTCTTCTGTACAGGCAGAAAGCGCGATCTGCCAAACTCACTACAAACGATATACACACACACACACACTTACACACCCCATAATATTGCACGCAAGCACCGTGTCGTCCCGTGCAGAGCGAGCCAGCGAGCATATCGAAAAAATATGAATAAGCTTTCCAATTTCCGATATACTCCATGACATTTTTCTATGAGGGGTGCCGTTTTCAATGAGATGTGAAACATACAACGAAATGCAATCTGATATTCCGACGTGCTCTGTCCCGTGTACGTATACATGGGTATCGTATAGGCGTATAATAAATATAAATATAAATATATAGTCATACGTCGACGTCAATTCTTCGTGTACACGTGGACGCTTTTCTGATTCGTGCACAATAATAATACTAATAATAATAATAAATAAATAAATAAATAATAATAACATTAATAATGATAATAATAATACTTTTTGTAAACGTATACGACAAGCGCTATACGTGTACGGCAACGGAAATACTTCCTCTTTTTTTCCCCGCTGCCTTTCCTCTTTCACGTTCATCTTCCCCGGCGCTTTCGCCCTCGCCTCGCAAGCCTCCAATACCACCAGGTTTGTTTTTTCATTTCATTTTCAAATCTGCGTGTCACGTCGAAGTGTTGTACTCGTGTGACACCAAGGGGATGTGGGGAGGGAGTGCAGCGGTTGCGACGTGTGAGACGACGGCTGCTGAATTACAGGGTCGGAGGAAAAAAGCGGAGACACGTGGACACCTTTGTGACAAAAACTGATTACGCGGTGAGAAGGGGGCAGAGAGAAGGGTGGTGTCCGCGTGTGTGGATATTTTTGAATGTATACATTGGAGAGGCTGTATTGTCGAAAGCTCAAATTATATGGAATTTTCGCGGAGGAAAAATGGACAGAAAAAATTGAGAAAGAGAAGAGCGCTTGGGATATATTTTTACGCGAAAGTTTTTGTAATATACTGTAGTACGATAATTTTGAGGTTTTCGGGAATAGGGATGAGGATTGGGAGGGATGAGAGAGAGAGAGAGAGAGACCGGTATACACGCGTATACCGGTCGTCATCGATGCGTCGAGTATACTTATCTTTAATTGTAAATAAATAAATAAATAAATAAATAAATATATATACATATATATTTATACGCATGTTTACATGCAGACACTCAAATATATGTATGTATATATATACACATATTATATACACATACACATATTATGTATTCAGAGAGATATATATATGTATAGTAAAACGTTGTGCATAGACAATTATTTTTCCGCATTTCCATCACTGTGGTTCGCGGATCCGGAGAACAAAACGCCAAAAAGATACCAAAACAAGGATATATTTGTATTTAATACATATATGTACATACGAGTACGGATATAAACGATTTCATAATAAAAACATTTTTTTACAAAAATAAAATAAAAAATCAATTTAAAACAAATTAATTTTAAAAAAAGTGTGTTTGCGAAGTGAATATACACAGTGCTGAAATCTGAAGATAATATATTTGAGGATAAATAAAAACATATTAAGAATAAAAGATTGTGTGCTTGTGCTTTGAACATACAAATGTGCTAAAAATTGAATATAATATATTTTTGAAAATAAATAAAAACGTATTTGTAAAAAAAAAGAAGAAAAAAATCGTGAGTGTTGTGCTCTAAATATACATAAGTGCTAAAAATGTAATATTACGTATCGAAGAAATAAATAAAGACTCATTAAAAATAAAAAAGTGCTGTGTCTGCCGAGGATGAATTTAAAAAAAACGGACGAGAAGAAATAAGATCGTGTTATTCGTGCGCTTCTAAGTGAGCGGACCATCAACGATTTGTTAGGGGACAAAAAATATACCGTTGCCAAAAGATTTTCGACTGTGAAAAAAATAATAATCAATAACCAAGTAATAAAGGATTTAATATAAAATAATTATCGACGCGTATTCGAGTTCGGTGCTGAGTTTCGAAAGTTCGCGAGTTTGAAAAAAA
>OZ023318.1:54814738-54907288 GCA_964007375.1 Ophion obscuratus | reverse complement strand
AGAGAGAGAGAGAGAGAGAGAGAGAGAGAGAGAGAGAGAGAGAGAGAGAGCTATTTAGGGAAGCTTGCGAACAATCCTATCTGGTCGGAGGAGGAACGAACGAAGAGAGACTCAGGCTGGGTACCAGAGAGGATGCGGAAAACTTTTCGTCACAGAAGCGAAACCTTCCGACTGTCCTACACTCCAAGATCGTGTGAGAGACGACATAGGAGGCGTGAGAGAGACAGAGGGAGAGAGAGAGAGAGGAGAGAGAGAGAGAGAGAGAGAGAGAGAGAGAGAGAGAGACAGAGAGAGAGAGAGAGAGAGAAACAGAACAGACATACTTTCTTACGTCCAACCGAGTTCTTAGACAATACCAGCCCCGTGCACGCGAACTTCTGTAATTAAAGTTATGTTCCTCTTCTTCCAACTCCCTCTCTCTTATTCTCTTCTCTGCCCCTTCATCTTCTTCCGCATCTTCTTCTTCTTCTCGATCTCCTCACCCTTTGTCTCGATCGCTCGCCCTTCGTTGACGCTAAACTTACCCAAAGTGCGGCGACACGTTTTCTCGCAGTTGTGTCTTACACGAGGCCACTCCGTACGCATGGTCCCTCGTTTCGACAATCCGTCACCTCGTTCGCCCACCATAAGTCAACGGGAAAAGACTTTCGGACAAAAGTTACCCACCTGGTTACGAAAATGACGATTCGGGAATGGAAAATATAGCTTCCCGGTTGAAACGGTTGAGTTGACCGTGGAATGACCTTAAAAATTGCCAGTGGGTGACAAATAACCGACGCCATTATTTTTGTTGCCTGAAACTAGAGAATTTTTGTTCGAAACCTTTTTTACCTAAGTCCAAGATATTTAGATTTCTATCATCGATACTGACCTCAAATGACCTTGAACGACTTTGACCCCTAATGTTTTTTATGTGTCTTAAGGTGCTCGACAAGGTGGTTGAAAAAAATATACCATTCCATTTAAGAAGTGGAGGTGGCCATCACTGTGCGTCGGCGCCTCCACCAAAATAAAAAAAAATTGGTCGCATTTGATGGCCCCCTTCACACCGTACAACTTTTGTCTGGAACATTTTTTTGTGCCGTCGATAATTACCGAGTTATTTCGGGTGGCAGAGATAAGAGGGACACCCTATATATATATGTATATATATATATTGACGTTTAAATTAATAAAGTGCACCAAGATCTTTAATAAGCTCGGCGGCTCTTTTGGCCCATAAAAATCCTGGCGTGTCTATATTCGTAATGGGAATCCCGCATGCGGTGCAATTGACGCCACGTGGAAGACCGCGACTGATATGCACCCGAGGCTGATGACCCCGTGAGAATACGCGTGCGATTGGAATTCAGGATGATCCAAGCATATTAAGACACATGGGGGAAGTGAAGTCACGAATTGTTGAAACCTTTCGTTGACATTAATTGGTCACTGGTGGAGTCCAAGAACTCCGCCGGCTCATTTCGAGCATTTCGTTTGCGAAACGCTCCCTAGCGGATTAGTTCACGTTTATCGCGATTTCCGTTCGGCAGTAAATTCAGCGGGTGAATCAAGTGGTTGAATGGAGTAGCTACAGTTTTTGATGTGTCCAACGTAACGTCGAGAACTCTTGATTAGCACACGAAATGAGTTCTTTAAGGGGTTATGCCTGAAAAGTCGATAAATCACTTTTTTCAAAAATCCATATATTTTTACAGTATATCATCGTATAAATGTTTCCTGGACATTTCAAGGTGATAGGATCAAAATTGATAGGTTTATAGGCTGCGAGTTGACGCCCGTCGGAACGCTCGGAGCGTAGTTGGAAGCTTTGAGCGCTTTTTCTCTAAAGTACGTTTTCAGAGTAGGTGAGAAAAGAATCTCAAAACCTACTGAAGCGATCTTTACTTAAGGGGTCTTCTCACTTTAGACGCTAAATAAAGGATATTGTCGTGAATTTTTTTTGATAGGTTTATAATAGAGATATTAGTATAAAAATTGTTACACTTAATAAATACACTTTCGAAATACGTTACATTTTTTTTCAAATGTATTTATTTAATCCAAACAAACTTTAAACGCGTTTTTCCCGAAACAACGTTTTTCGACGGCTTGTTGACAAAATCTTCAAAACTACTGAATCTTCTTCACAACTATAGCTATAGCGCGTATCACCGATTTTTTTGAATTTTGATATTCACTTTTTTTGCCAAAAACGGTGATAAAAACACATTTTTTTTTGTTTATTCGAAAAATGTCCGCCATTTTGTTATTTTTGAATATATAAAAAATCGTATGATATGCACTAGAACCAATAAGATGCTGAATCTAGAACCGTTTGATTTTTTTGTTTCGGATCATCAACAGCGCCGACCTGCAATTTTTTACGATTTTTTTACTACCATTTTCGTCTATAAATAGTGACTTAAATAATTAATTTTTTTTATATATTGCAAAGGTGTATTTATTAATTGCGCAGACCTGCAATTTTTTAGGACTTTTTTCTATTACCATTTTCGTCTATAAATAGTGACTTAAATATATTTTTTTTAAATGTATTACGAAAGTTTATTTATTAAGTGTAACAACTTTTATAGCAATATCCATAATGCAAACCTAGCAAAAAAAAAAAATCATGAAAATAGCCTTTTTTAGTGCCTAAAATGAGAAGACCCCTTCATTCGAACTACTCTATCGATCGAACAGTGGAGTGATTAATTACAAAAAAAAAGAAAGAGCTGCGTTTTCTGCATGGCCATTCGGTACCTAGGCTCATTTGAAATGAAAAGTTTAAAAAATGTACTTTTCGTACAATAATAAAACTTTTCTGTGACCGAAAACTTCCTTCAAATTTGGAAAATTACAAAAACTTCCGTCAAATTTTGAAAATTACAAAAATTACAAAAAAAAATTAAATTTTCACATAAACCTCGCCCCAAATCAGAGTTACCACCCATGGCTATAAAACAACGCAATAAGAACGAAGCAATTTTTCAAATCTCCAGTTTATGCAGACCCCTTAATTATTATTGCGCACACTCGGAGTAATTGGCTCGATTATACGGACGCGTCGATAGCGAGAGATGCGAGCGTGAGGAAAAACGAGCAAAATCGTCACGTCGGTGCAGATGGAGCAAAAGTAATGGCCACTCGTATTATTGACGTGGAAAATTATGCGAGAAGAGTTATGCAGCAGCAGCAGCAGCGATCACGCCAGATCAGCAACGCGCTCGGAAAGTCTTGAGCGCGAAAAAATAAGGCAAGGAAGAAAAAACAAGCAGGAGAGAAAAAGAAGAACAGAAATGACACAGAAGGTCTATTTCGTACTGGCAATCTTGCAACATATATTCATGACATATGCTTATTAAGCACGTGCAAGAGACGAACGGTGAGTACGTATACGCGTATGTATATAAGGACGAACTATTAATCAAGCGAATTTTCTCATCCTCCGTTTGTAACCCGAGTCGTATCGTTGACGCTATGCTCGCAATGTATTCTCGTCGTGTTGCAGATGGACGTACTTTGATCAACTGTTACTTGCATTGCTACGTATATTATTATTACCATATGTGAATATATATATATATATATATATATATATATATATATATATATATATATATATATATATATATATATATATATATATAAATATTTATTTGCATTGATGCAGCTCGAAAAGCGATCGCCTCGAAATTGGCTTTCTCATTGACACGCTTAGACGTCATCTTGAGACAGCAGTGCATCGTAAAGGCGTGGCCGGCGAACGAGAATGCATTAAAAATGAAAATAAATGAAAAAAAAATTACAAAATCATTGCAGCGAAGGCGAATATTATTTTCATTTTTGTCCGATTTTTTTTGTGTAGTTTTGTTTTTTTAGGAGTAGAGTCGAATTTGTGAATTTCATTTTTTTTCGACTGTAGAGTCAAATATTGCGTACTGGAGATATGTTAGCAATAAAATGATAAACATCGTTGAACAAAAGGGACAAACAAAAATGAAAAAAAAAAAAATTGTAACCGTAGAGCGTAATATGCAGATTATTTTGACTTTTCACTCTCGAGTGTAGAGTCAAATATTGCGCATTGTTTTTATAAATATGTGAATGCGTTTTAAAAATATCTGAATGCGTTTTTATAAATATGCGAATATTATTTAACAGTGAGGTCAGCGAACAGAGATGACAACATCAGATTTTAAAAATCACTACAGCGAGGGTACTGCATTGATTTTTTTTTCAAAATTCAAAATTTCAAAATTCAAATTTCAAAATTCAAAATCACTACAATTCAAATTTCAAAATTCAAAATCACTGCATTTTGAATTTTCTACTGTCACGTATACTTTAACATTTTTTAAAAATAAATCATGACCTTTCAATAAATGAACAAATATTGTTAAACAAAAAACCTCCTGATCAAAAATGAAAATAAAATAAAAATGAAAGAATCACCGCTTCGAAGGTAAATATTGTTTTTACATTTCACTCTTGACTACAGCGTCAAATACTCCGTACTCCAATATATATATTTTCAATAAACATATCAATATTCTTGAATAAAAAGGCCCGTCAACAAAAGTGTAAAAAATCCTGCAGTCAAAGTGAACATTATTTTCACTTATTTAACCCTCGACTATAAGGTACTGCGTATTATAGAAATGTTTTAAATAAACATACAAATACAATAAAACCGTCCTTTCCGAACGTCCATTATTCAGCGATTAATTCGTTCGAGCATCATTATCACCGGCGAAAATAGGAAAAAAATAAAACGCTTGTTTTTCTATAGTTTTTTGTTGTTTAAAAAAAAATATATACCACCAGACGACGCGTACACCTGTAAACCAACTCGAGAAGGCAACTCGAGAGTTAAAGCGCGGCAAAGCTGTATCGATTAGCTGTCAGTTCATTTAGAAAAAGTAAAAGAAAAGCGAGCTCCGGGGAATAGCGTGTATATTCGGGATGATACACCCGCCTGAGGCGCGCGCGCCTTCAGAAGGATGTACCTCGCGCTTTGTGTGTGTATGTATATATATATATATATATATATATATATATCTACGGAGAGAAACAAGAAACGATTCGAGAGACCCTTCGAGAGAACCTTACCCGCGATACTGACTGGCTGTTGGCAGATACACGGAAATACTCTCGTGTAATCCTGATTCGAAAATATTCGAGGACGCACCGAAAAATGCATCAGGCTCCGATTTGTTTTTTTTTAGACAAATCTTACCAGTAAAAACGGATTGTCCCTTAATTGGATTATCCTTGTATTAGCCGTAGGAAAGAATAAATAGAAAATAATCATTCTAAAAATTACCACATAAAATGTACAATAAAAGTAATCAAAATATAATAATAAATATATTTGAAAAATATTGAATAATAATGAGAATAATATAAAATAATAGAACCTCACCAGGGTAGCCGAAAGTGTCCCGGAGCATACTGAGAAGCTGCCGAAGCAATAAAATCGAATGATAACAATAATAGTAATAGTAATATATTAATATTATATAGTAATAGTCGAATGGAGTAATATTGATAATAATAATAGTAATCCATGTTTCGTATGTAATATAAAAATTAGTATGCAACATGCGTAAAATCAATGTTGGTATTTTTTAGATCGACCAATAGAGAATTGTCAATATACTAATCAAAACAATCCAAAGCGATGAGACAGCCTGACATATTGCGTAGTATAAATATTACGCAATGTATAATGTGAAATTTAGTATTACGAATATTACATAAAATATTGTGAAAATAAATATTTTTATCAGTATTTGTACATTGCAAAAGTATAACATTTTTATTATATTTTTTATTATTTTTTTTATTTTTGGTATTTTTATTATATCATTTTTTCTGCTACGGCGAAGACTTCGCTTATTGTAGCTTCCATGTACGGGGCATTTTTCCTTATTACGTTTCCCGCCATGATTTTTATTTTTTTTAAATTTAAAAACGTATATTTATTTATTTATTTATTCTAAGATTATATGCGAACAAACGTACTCGATTCCACTTGCGGGGTTACGTGGCTTTCCATACCAAAAGAGCATATTTTCTGTATTAAAAAAATATATAATATATAAATTATTTTATTAAAGATATTAAGCACATAAAAGAGCAACATATAAACAATATTTAAAAAAAATGTCATCCAAAAATTTGGAAAATCCGGCCGGTGGGACCTGGATCTCGGAGACCCCTTAAAAAGTGTTCTCGTGGTGGTCAGGATAACTCACGATAGCTTAATCTGAAAATTAAAAAAAGACATTTTTTTTCTGCTCGTGATTGAACGAACAATAAAAAAAATTGAAATTCCAATTTTTGGCAGAGTTGTATGCAAAATAGTTCAATTTTTGGTACAATTTACACTACGTATAGTAAAATTATTTGTAATCGAAAAAAAACCTTCGTTCAATCACTAGTCAACGCTATTTTGAAGAAGTGTGCAACATTTCAATAAGATCGGTGCATTAGTTTTTGAGAAATCGTGTCCACCGACTTCAAAAATAGTGTTTTGAGAAAAATGCGATAAACCTGCGTCGCTCCCGGCCGGTATTTCCCAACGGTAGGAATTCCCAAAGGCTCTCTCTCCTAGACCTTTACTCCGATGGACTCAACACTTTGAGAGAATATTCTAGATATATTGTACTATTATATAATAAAATTTAAAAAAATGGGTTTTTTGAAATTTTCAAACTCACGTAACCCCTTAAACAAGGACATCACTGTGACGGGCTGAAAGGTCATTTTTCAGAATTTTTTATCCACCAGATGATTTATTTGGGATTTGGAATATTGAACTTATTTCGTGTAAATTTTGGTGGAAAAAAGAATAAAATATTAGCCACGTTATTGAGGTATACTAGAGCCTCTTATAAAAAATATGGTTCTACGGCCGGATCGATGACTTGACAGTGATTGGCACGAAAAATAAAAATAAAAGCGCGTTGTGATCCACATAAATGTAATTCTCGTTGTAGGTAGCCGTTTTGTCGAAAAAAAATCACAAATGGCGGCTGTTAATTTTGGCGAAAATTTTACTTATTTTTGTCGTTTAACCCGTAGTAACCACACCTCGATTGAGGATACGTGCATACCGCACTAGTGCGATTTGGGATTCTCTATTTTCAAAGTACTATTAGTTTCGTATAAATAATCCAAAAGTATTTGATAACCAGTGTTTCGTGGGGTAAAAATGTTCCAGGAATCCAATGGTAATGGTCTCGAATGCGCGAATAGTATTTATTTGGTGAAAATTCGTGAAAATCAAAATAAAAAATTACAACGTCACGAACGAGACATTTCAGGTGGTGCAAATTTGCACATGTGTGGTAACCAGGGGTTAACGGCGGGGTAAAGTTAATTCGGCGAAAAAAAGGCATGTTTTTAAGATTTTTTTTTCGCGTAACGAATAGTGTTCGTTTATTGAAAAATTTACATATAATAAAGTAACATTTGAACAACATTCTCCTAAATTTGCATTGCAAAATATTCAAAATTGAGCGAGTGAAAATTAAACCCCGGAGGCGCCTCGAAAAAAAGGTGGTTTGCGGTGTGCACCATAATTCGCAACAGAATCATTTGAAACAAAAAAATCAAAATGCATTTGTTAAAGGAGATGTTTCTCGAGGTAATGACGGGAGGATTTTTCTTTTCGATTTTTCGATTTTTCGTAGCACTTGGGAGCCAAAAACCCGATTTTCGCTAAAAAAATCGGCTAATTTGTTGTTGAAAAATTAGTAATTATTAAAAAAAAACAAAAAAGCTCTCGACAATACCTGGTGAATTATGTGAAGAAGTACTGTGCAAAATTTCAAAGCGATTGGTCCAGTAGGTTTTGAGTTATCGTGCACACGGACTTCAAATATGACAAGTCTCAGAAAAACGGTTTGAAAAACGCAGAAGAGAAGAGAACGGCATGGAGCAATAGACGCTCAAATACTCATAACTTCGTCAATTTTACTCCGATCGACTTGAAATTTTAACACAATATTCTTGATATATTATGCATTCATTCAAAAAATAAAAAAAAATGAAAAAAAAAAATTTTAATACTTTACCCCGCCCTTAAAAAAGAGTAAATAAAAAAAAACGGCTACGTCCACCAATAGCAACGACAATTATTGGCAACTTTGGTTTTTCTAAATTGAAAATCGGACAATTATAGCTAGAGTTATGATTCCGTCCAGGTCGAAATAGACGCAATTGAAACTTCTAGTATACGTAAATCGTTGCGTTACCTGCTTTCACTAAATCGTCTGTAACTAGGTCCATTTTCAATATTTCAGCTTGACATTTTTTTCACATACTCTTCAATACGTATACTTAAAGCAAATGCAAAAAAGTCGATGTTTTTACCCGTCACAGTGGTGTCCCGCCTTAATGGGCTTGTGCGGAAATTTTGCAACCGGGAAAAATATGATTTTCAATGGTTTTTCAAATTCTCTCGAAAAAAAAATATAGCGTATTTTTGCGGCGTGTGTTATTTGTCAGAAAAAAATTGAGCATCCTGGGAAAATATCAAAATTCCATTTTGAGTACACCAAAATAAAGGTAATTAAATTCCGAACGCGAAACACTGGTGAAAAACTTTTTTGTGCATTTTGTCGTCGAGGAAAAATTGATTATGGCCTTAGGCCACAGTAACGGATATAAAATCATGTGCGAATGCAACACATTTTTTTCGTATAAAAAAGTAATTCACTCATAAAATTAATTACACATCTATTTGGTATGAATATCAAGCTGTTAGAAAAAATATATTTTTTTTTTTCGATGTACAAAATAGCCTACTACTCGAAACTTCTCGGAACAGCTTTTTTCTAATTAGCGTGACGAATAACTTCAACAATTTTCACTCGATTTACTTCAAATTTAAAACTTATGTTCCTAATTGCATTTTGCAGAGAAGTACGTACGGAAATTCTGATTACTCGAAAACTTTTCATTTTATGAGCAGTTATAACGAAATTTTTCACTGTAAATTCATTTCTTAAGGGGTAAGGCCACTGTAAATTTTTTGAAAAATCGATTTTTTTTATTGGCTTAAAAAATAGTTTAAACCCTCTAGTTTAAAAATAGTTTAAATCCTTTTAACTTCTTTTTTTAATTTTTTCCAATAAAAAACTATTCGCAAAACTTTAAACGCGTTTTTCTCGAAACATGGTTTTTCAAAATGGCACGCAGCATAACTCGAACAATTTTCATTTTTTTTACTTGAAATTTTAACCAGATGTGAACATTTACATTATCTTGAGAATGTCGATCGGAATTTTCAAGAACTTTATTTATTGATTTTTTATTAACAAAAAACTTGCCGTTTTTTTCGTCAAAAATCAATTTTTTTTTCCAACGCACGCCAAATCCACAAAAATTGATACTTTTTAAAATCCGATCGACATTCTCTAGCTATAGCCCTCTAGATTAATGGTTTTTTTTTGTTCTAGATTCAAAAGTGCACCAGTGGTGCTGCGTGCCGCGGAGCCGTGGAAGCAAAACATGTCCCGGGAAGATAGCTGTGGAACCGCCATTTTGTTTTTTTTGTTACTGTAAAAAAATTTTATAATAAAGTTTAATGTATGCCCGATAACACCATTAAAAGTTTTTTTTTCAAATACCTTCAATTTCGGGAGCAAAAAATTAGTGAAAAAACCTTTTTTTTTGGGCCGTTACAGTGGCCTTACCCCTTAAGTTCAAATACCCACAACTTTTGAATAAAATAATCATTTTTAAATTCCGTACCTACTTCTCTAGGTATTCTAATGTAGAATGACGAGAATTTTTGTTTTTTGTTCTAAGTAAAAAATTGTGGATGCTAAATGTCACGCCGCGGATCGCCTAAAAAAAAGATAACAAAAGAAAATATTAGTACTCGGCCATTTTGTACATCGAAAAAAAAAATATATATTTTTTTCTGACAGCTTGATATTTATACTAAATAGATGTGTAATTAATTTCATGAGTGAATCACCTTTACGTTCGAAAAAAAAGTTGTTAAATTCGCACATGATTTTATACCCGTTACTGTGGCCTAAGGCCTTAAAGATGCATTTTGAAGTGCGCGAATGGAATTTCATTCGATTAAAATAAGTTTTTTTATAGACTTTTTCGTATTCGAAATTCAATTATCCACATTCTACCGAACGCAAAATGAGATTTAAATTATACGGGATTTGCCGTGGGTACGGGGAAACTGTGGAAAGCCCGTACCGGTATAGGTGGCCCCATATTCTTCTGATTCTCCGGTGCACAGAAGTTTACCTCGAGTATCTACACCAAGGTCTCAGGATTATCGGCCTGACCGGTTGATGCGCCAGCTAGTGCACGACTAAGCGGTCACCGCTCCGGGTATCGGCCATGCGCAACGCTGTTCAACTCGAAGTACAGCCGGAGCCGAGCTCCGACCGCCCATCCACCAGCGTCGGTTAACTATATATATGTATATGAGCGAGATTTTTTCGAAATATCGGAGAGTGGAACGTCTGAGTGCACATGCCACTGAGATGTCAACCGACAGATGTGAAATTGCCCTCGTCGAGACTCTCTTATGACACTGTAACACGGATCCATTTCTCTCTCTCTCTCCTCTCTCTCTCTCTCTCTCTCTCTCTCTCTCTCTCTCTCTCTCTCGCCATCTCGGGTCCTCCTCGATGCTTCCTGCGCTCTCAGGACTCACGGACGAGGCAGAAAAATGTTGCGGCGTTACACTCGTACTCTCTCTCTCCCGCTTTGTCGCACGTACGAAAACGATCATCCCCCGAATTCCCCTAGGAGGTTCCCAAGAGATGGGCCAACTTCCGTGACGTCGTATGCGGCCTCCTCCTGCTTCTCATCCATGTACGTATAAATATATATACATACATACATACATACATACATATATATATATATATATATATATATATATATATACATATACATATATATACACACACATATATATATATAGTACACACACACATATATATATATATATATTAGACTGATTCAAAAAAAAAAATTCCTTCTGGATTCTCGTGCTATTGTTGGGCACTGATAAAACAAAATTTCTCTAAAAAGATGGGCGCGGTCACTGAATTTTTAGAGGTGGCTATCTCGACTTTTTTGTATTTGAATTTTTTTTAACGAACGTATTGCATTTAAGCATAGTCATGGCATCGGATTACGGATAAAAATCACATCCAGCAGCTTTTTCGTAACAAAAATAAACTCTAACAATTTGAAAAGATTGCAATATTCACAATTCAAATCCAGGTAGATTAATAATGGCGTCTATACTACTCTCGTTATTCATGTAGATTTATTTATACGCATTAACATTTCGCACTTTTTACGAAAAATTAAATTATAAGCTTTTATTCATAAATCGTATATTTACATTTTCAAAATGCTACGCTTATATTATCTTCAAACTCATTTACATTTCTTCCCAGCCATTCTCAAGTTCGTTAACATTTTGGGCAGAAAGAAAATGTGCAACGTTGAACAGTTTGTCCAAATCTCTCTTAAATTTACGCTCCTTCGATATTTGTGACGGCAAATTCTTTTTAACTCGATTTTTTAAAAGTTGTTTCCAGACTAGATGGAGTTTTATTGATTTCAAGATTGCGTTATTCAATCGACGCGTTGGAATTTCAGCACATTTCCATTGTTCGAAAACTTCTTTCATCGTTTCGTGTGCACTTCGACGTATGGTCAGTTTTTCTCTGTTATGTTTGTAAAAGAACAAACTCAAAACTTTTCCGATTTTTATCCGTAATCCGAAGCCATGACTATGCTTAAATGCAATACGTTCGTTAAAAAAAATTCAAATACAAAAAAGTCGAGATAGCCACCTCTAAAAATTCAGTGACCGCGCCCATTTTTTTAGAGAAATTTTGTTTTATCAATGCCCAACAATAGCACGAGAATCCAGAAGGAACATTTTTTTTTTAATCAGACTAATATATATATATACATATATATATATATTTATACATATATTTTGGGGGGATTTGGGGTCCCATTTGCTATTTTTTTCATCCTCAGACCCTATGTCTTAAGGGGTACCCCCACTTGCGATATTGAAAAAATCGATTTTTTTTATTGCATTTTTTTGAAGTATAAGTATCTGAGAATATGTCATAAAAATTTCAAGTCGATCCGAACAAAATTGACTGAGATATGAGCGTTGAAAGAGAAGAATCCGTTGCGTAAACGACCGGAAATTGAAACTTTAAACGCGTTTTTCTCAAAATGGCATTTCTGAAGTCGGTGACCAAGATTACTCGAACACTAATGAACCGATCTTCTTGAAATTTTGCAGGCTTATTTAATACATAAAAATGTAGTCTTTGATCGTTCGATTTTTTTTTCGAAAAAAAATGGCGGTTTTATAGCCAAAAAACGGCCGTTTTTTTCGTTAAAATCGAACCATTAACTTTGACTGTCCGCCATTTTGTGAAAAACGAATATTTTTTGAAATCCTTCGATTAAGGACTAGTTTATACTTATATTTGACTAAATCCATCCGCATTTTTTTTTCAGATGATCCACTTTGCCGCAATGTTGGTCACCGCAAACCGTGTATATAAAAACATTATTTCATTGACGGCCATTTGCCACTAAACAATGTAATATTTTTCAATAAAAAAATTACTGAATGTTCTTCAAGATGTGTTCTTTAAGATGGTATATTGATCGATTAAAAAAGTTTTGTAGTTTTCTTTAAAAAAATTCATGAAAAAGGCCTTTTTTTGCGCTTCAAGTGGGGGTAACGCCTTAAGTGTCACGGTAATTGAGATATGATTTTTTACCTTTTTTTAATCACCCCAAATTTCGCCATTGAATCGTCAGAACTTTTTTATTTGTGGTTGTAATAGCACGAAATAACTTTTGTGGTATTCTGCAATGTATGTTTATTATCAATAAATGATTATTTGATACAATTGATTTCGAGTAAATGACTCTTGAGCTTCCAGTCTTAAAAAAGTGTAAATGTATGCAAAATTTCCACTCCTAAATTCATTTTACATAAAACTTGTTCGCTTTATTTTAACCACATAATGAATGATTTCTATGACATTTAGCGTACCGTTGGAGAGGGTATAACTGGAGAAATTTGTAAAACAAAGCCAAGTTGAAAATTGCTTTTATTTTTCTTTATAATGTATTTGGAAGTTGACTTTTTCATACATTTACGCATTTTTAACCCTAGAATGGCAAACTGGGGTACATTCGTGCCCCACAAATTTTGTAAAAGTATGCAATTTCACCAACTAAACATTTTATTTTCCCTTCGGATCGAACTTTGACCCACTATTCGAATTTTCTGAATTTTTTTTAATGGTATCATCTTCTTCCTCGTTAAGAGACGATGAAAATAATGTGTTTCCAAAAATGTTATTCACTATTTATAACCGCGAAAATCGGGACCAACGCGTGGGGTACATTTGTGTCCCAGTGTGCCTTTAGAAGGCAAAAAAATAAGTGTACCATTCTAGGGTTAAGACTTTGGAAGCTCATGAGTCATTTTCTTGAAACCAATTGTATCAAATAATGATTTATTTGTAATAAAAATACATTGCAGAATAAAAAAAAGTAATTTTGTGCTATCACAACCACGAATAAAAAAGTTATGACGATCTAAAGGCGAAATTTCGAGTAATTAAAAAAAACTATAAAAAATCATATCTTAATTCACATGACACTTAGGACATAGGGACATAGGGTGAAAAACGTAGCAAATGACCCACCCCAAACCCCCAAAAAATTGTGTCGGTCGATGCGCCAAACGCCCTGTATATATACATAAATATATACGTATATAAATATACAGGGTGTTCTGTTATGAATGGATAATCCTGCAACTGTTGATAGGTCAGATCATGTCCTACTATATGCTGAAATTTCAGTTTAGTTAAAGTCCCACGGTTTTCGAGATAAAAATCATCGGCTTTTGGTTTTTCGTATGCCATTTCTACAAATTATAACTTTTTAGCCGGTTTTTTAGAAAATACTCTTGGTTATTTTTTTTATCTAGAAAAGTCTCCTTCTCACCTTCAAATATTGACCCTTAATCCGTGAAGGTATTTGTGGCACCTTAATCCCATGAACCTTGGTTGTTTTCGTTTTTGCACTAAAAAACCAACAGATTTTTTTTTGATTTTTCAATGAAAAAAAGCTGAATTTGATTTTGAAATTTGAAAAACGAATTTAATTTTTCACATTTTTTAATGAAAAAAATCTGAAAAAAATCATGGTTAATCTTTAGGCCGCACTTTTCAAGGGAAAATAGGGGTTTTTTTCTTTCTTATTTAATATTTTTTTTAAATTAAATATTAAGCAACCTGTAAAGAAAATGATTTTGGGCAGGACGAAAACGACCCAGGTTCACGGATTGAGGGTTAAGGAAACTTTATGAGAAAATATCTTATGCAGAATTTTCATCAAACCAATTCGAATATCTAACTTTGATAGCCTGCGGTGTAAAAAAATGTACTACGCATATTGTGCCTATTACTTTGAAGAGTTGCTTACAAGGAAATATTGCGAGGCCGATTTTGATGAAATTTGGCATGCTTGTAGAATGGGTAAAAAATAGGCGACACCTATTTTTTTATATCAGCGGAACTCGATTTTTGAGGGGTGACAAGCACCCTCGAAAATAGGGGTGTTTTTTTGTTTTTCGTCGATAACGTTATCGGTCTCATCTCCAATGTACACGAAAAAATAAATAGATATTGTTGCAATTTGAATTTTTTTTTCATATCTCGTACCGTTGAATCGTTATGAACGAAAAACACTCCAATTTTTGAGGGTGCGTTTCAACCCTTAAAAATCGCAGATATGCAATTTTTAATTAACTGCGCAGATTCCGCAGATATGAAAAAATACGGGTAGCCTATTTTTACCCATCCTACAAGCATGCCCAATTTGATCGAAATCGGAGAGATCGACCTCACAACCTTTCCTTGTCAGTCATTGTCCATTCGTGTAATGTAGAAATTGCATGCGAAAAACCAAAAGCAGATGATTTAAAAAAAAAATAACATGAAGCCAAAAATCTCTAAAACCGTGGGACTTTTACTGGACTAAAATTTCAGCATATAGTCCTGTGGACAGTTGCAGGATTATCCATTCATAACAGGACACCCTGTATACATACGTACACAGGGTGAGATATCGTGTCACGTCACGCCGTGTATAAAAAAACGGGTGGGGATTAGAAATTCGACCGATCAATATTCAGAAGGACCGAAATTTCGAATTTAGTAATGACGAATGTTCCAATATAGATAGATCAATCTTATGATAGTCTGTAAAATAGTTAATCGAAATAGTGAGTACAAAAATCTCGAAGTTGATTTGTAGCGAAAACAAATATCAGATTTAATACAATAATGAGAGATATATTTAATATCGATTCGCCTGTATATATACACCAAACAATTCGAGACGTTAAGGGGCCAGTCCACTTTGAAAATTTCAAGAAACCGATTTTTTTTTCACTTTTTTTCGAAAGTACATACACTTAGAAATATTGTGTCAAAATAGGGGCAGGAA
Organism: Ophion obscuratus; assembly: GCA_964007375.1. Lineage (NCBI taxonomy): Eukaryota > Metazoa > Arthropoda > Insecta > Hymenoptera > Ichneumonidae > Ophion > Ophion obscuratus. The sequence goes on along the minus strand of OZ023318.1, from coordinate 54,891,739 downwards.
TTGCCGATTGAGTTTAGGTAAGAGTTTTTCATAGTATAAACTTCAAACGTGTTTTTCTCGAAACAACGTTTTCAAAATCTAGCTCCATCGTATCTCTAAAACTAATAAATCGATTCTCTTGAAATTTGAACCACATATTGTAAGCTTGATTCGCAACAAGGTGACCCTCGATGGTTTTAAAATTTTGATTTTTACTCTTTTTTTTGCGAAAAAACGCGTTTTTAAAAACTTTTTTCGTTTTTCATCTGCCATTTTTTCATTTTTTGATAAAACTTTATATCCGAGGGTCATTTTGTAGCTGGTGTCATACTGAATCTAATGGACTTTGATTTTTTTGTTTCAGACAAGCCGTCGCCGAGTTGTGATGGAGCTACCTAGCCCACTAGCCTTTTTGTACTTAAAAATAAATTAAAATGTTTTTCTTTTCAAATGTATTTCAAGACTTTATTTATCAAGCTTTTTTTATTTATTATTTATTTTATTATTTTATTATTTTATTAATTATTTTATTATTTTATTATTTATTATTAATATTTTAATTAATAATTATTAATTAAAATATGAATTATTATTAAAATATTTTATTATTTTATTATTTTATTATATTTTATTTATTAAATAAATTAAAATGTTTTTCTTTTCAAATGTATTTCAAGACTTTATTTATCAAACTTTTATATTCATATTTTTTATAAAATCCTCAAAAAAAAATCGCGAAAATAACTTTTTTTTCGTGGCTCCAAAGTGGACTGGCCCCTTAAATCGTCGAATTGTAAATATTAAGACAGTTTACAATTTCGAATTCATTAAAGCGAAGGACCGTAAAGTCGATCAGTTAAAATAGTGATGGGCCAAAATGGCGAACGGTCCGGATAGCGAAGATTTGGGATCGAGCAATACTACTTGCGCTTCGGAATGAAGATCGCAGATGGCGTTAGTGGTCATCCAGGTCAGGCAGCCATGCCATGTTCGCCATTTAGGTATCCGCCATTTCGGACCATCGATCATTTGCGATTTACACATTCGAAGTTTGTAGTCTCGATATATGGCTTTTTGCCATAGACGGTATTAAGGGGAGGGTAGGGGTTTCAGCGTGAAAAAAAACACTTTTTTGCGATTTTTTTCTCATCTATATGGATAGAGTAAATTTATTGAAACCTTTTGTACATTGTCAAGTGTCATTTCAAGAATATTCCGTGAAATTTGTACGCGAAAATATCCACAACCAAGCCGGTGCCGCGTTTTTCTCGAAATCACTTTTTCAAAGTCCGTGTTCACTGCCATTTTAAAACTACATGACCGATTTATTTCAAACTTGGTACACACTTTCTACATACAAAATACCTCCGCCCAATGGTTGGTTTGAGATTTTTTTACATTGAGGGGGTTTTCCACCCCCAAAATGGCGGAATTTTTCGTGAAAAATAGCACTTTTCACTTCACATGACCACAAAAAATTTAGAAATGAAAAAAAAAAAAAATATCGAAGTCCGTAGGGGGAGGATTTGATGATACTTTGACTAAATTTTAATGGTACTTGATTTCAGATAATTTCTAGCTAAGATACAGCGAACACCGCAAATTGTGTTTTTCCAAAGGCGTTCTTGTAAAGGCTTTGTCACCGGCTTGTTTGTGGATATTTTCGCGTACAAATTCCACGGAATATTCTTGAAATGACACTCAACAATATACAAAAGGTTTCAACAAATTTACTCTATTCATATAGATGAGAAAAATTCGCCAAAAAGTGTTTTTTTTTCACGCTGAAACCCCTACCCTCCCTTTAAGGGCGGGGTAAATTTAATTCGGCGAAAAAGGCATGTTTTTAAGATTTTTTTTTGGCGTAACGAATAGTGTTCATTTATTGAAAAATTTACATATAATAAAGTAACATTTGAACAACATTCTCCTAAATTTGCATTGCAAAATATTCAAAATTGAGCGAGTGAAAATTAAACCCCGGAGGCGCCTCGAAAAAAAGTTGGTTTGCGGTGTGCACCATAACTCGCAACAGAATCATCTGAAACAAAAAAATCAAAATGCATTTTTTAAAGGAGATGTTTCTCGAGGTAATGACGGCAGGATTTTTTTTTTTTCGATTTTTCGATTTTTCGTAGCACTTGGAAGCTAAAAACCCGATTTTCGCTAAAAAAATCGGCTAATTTGTTGTTGAAAAATTAGTAATTATTAAAAAAAAACAAAAAAGCTCTCGACAATACCTGGTGAATTATGTGAAGAAGTACTGTGCAAAATTTCAAAGCGATTGGTCCAGTAGATTTTGAGTTATCGTGCACACGGACTTCAAATATGACAAGTCTCAGAAAAACGGTTTGAAAAACGCAGAAGAGTTTGGTCGCTTAGCGCTCATTGCACATAAGTTTGAGAACACTTCTCGATTGCATAAAAATGTTAACACAATATTCTTGATATATTATGCATTCATTTAAAAAATGAAAAAAAATGAAAAAAAACGAATTTAAATACTTTACCCCGCCCTTAAGAATATAATATACTCACTTTTTTCTATTTCGAAAATATGAATACTGTAGATTGTTCGAATCCGCATTTGTATGACTCAAACTGCAGACTATCTCAATATATGTTCTCAAATAAATGACCTCTCGAATAAATAATCCTTTGGTATAATAGTTATTCCATTTCGTCATCTGCCAAAAGCTAAAATTTCGAATAATTAAACCTTCGGTTATTTTGAGACTTCGTAATTCCGTCGTTTCGAAATCTTTGTCGTTCTATATTTGGTCATTCGACATTTTGACCCCCACACTAAAAAACTCATGCCTTCATGTTTTTTCCTCCTCTTCTTCTCTCCGCCCACGCGTGTGCTCGGCCAAAAAAGTAAAAAAAAAACATTCAAAAAAAAAATACGACCACCTCAACAATCTCGATAAAACGTTTGCGTGCGTCCGGCAATGAAGAACACATAGAGTCGTCAAAATTGTCGGAGCAGCTGCGCTCACGGTCGCGCCAGAACGAATCATTTATCGCTTTCCAATAAGGCATCACGCCAATTCGAGCTAGTGTGAAAAAGCCCCAGCGATCGTGAAAAGCCAATAAGAAAAGAGCGCAACCTCAAGCCACAAATGCTCACGATCGCCTCGCGGCTCTCGTTTACAAAGAGAAAAAAATCGAAAAAGGTCTGGGGGGGGGGGGGGGTGATGCAATAAACGTGCGGCACGCGCCGTAAACGTCTGAGTGGACAGGAGCGATTTTACGAACGGAGAAATTATTGTTGAAAGTGCACAATGGAAGGAAAAATGTTTGATAAAGGGTCAGCTAGATGGGCGTGAAAATGCATGGTGCGTAGGTTGACTACCGGACAACGAGCTGGAAAATACTCCCCTCTTATATATATATATATATATATATATAACGTGGGTGAAAATTCGGACGCATTTTTGGCTCGGAGACGTTCATGCAATACATCTCTATTACACGCATATATATATGTGCTAATATAAAATTGTTACTCTATAGTCAGGAAGGTGTGGCAGTCGGTTCTCGTCGGCACATTTAAAAACCTCCGTTAAAGGCCTAAAGATGCATTTCGGTGGATTTTCCGTGTGAAGGCGGCGAAAACGGACAGTCACGCCCGAACAACCGTGACGATCTACCCCGCAAGCTGACCACTGTCGACGTAATCAGCTGTTAAAGTGTCCGAGATTCGTTGTCCTTTATATATACATATATATGTATTTTTTCTAAGTTAATATATATAGATATATATATACACATATATATATAGCTATATATCTACCTCCAAAACTTTTTTGACCGCGTGCAGATTTCGTGACAAATCTTCTTCCTTTTTAAAGAAGATAATTGAATGGTGAGAAAAAGGGAAAAAATAGGGCTCAAATTTGGGCCACTTTAATGTATGTATATATATATATATTTATATATACACATTAGAGTGGCCCAAATTTGAGCCCTTTTTTTCCCTTTTTCTTACCATCCAATTATCTTCTTTAAAAAGGAAGAAGATTTGTTTGGGAACAAAACGGAAGAAGTTTGGGAATAAAAAGGAAGAAGATTTGATGGTGAGAAAAAGGGAAAAAATAGGGCTCAAATTTGGGCCACTTTAATGTATGTGTGTATATATATATATATATATATATATATATATATATATATATACACACACACACACACACACACACACATTAGAGTGGCCCAAATTTGAGCCCTATTTTTTCCCTTTTTCTTACCATCGAATTATCTTCTTTAAAGAGGAAAAAGATTTGTCACGAAATCTGCGAGCGATCACGAATTTTACGCTTTACAATTTTTTCATTAACCTCGCGAAAGCTCCAGCCGGTTAACGAATATTTAGTGGTCGCTCAAGAGTTTCGAAATTACCAATTCTCGCAAATTTTTTTTCTCTTCATCTCAATCATCAAAATTAGCGCTTTGTAAAATGTTCAAAACTATTTCAAAGTTACCTCACACTACTAACCCACAAATTATAATTTTTGTTCTCATAGAATAATTCTTTAAAGCTCTTGTCTGTAAACAAAATTATAGGTCCCCCGTTTTATCGGGTTAGAAGTGTGTGGTAAATTTAAAAAATCCGTTTCTAAAGAAAAAAAGGATAAATTGTTTTGAAAATTTTACAAAGTGTTAAATTTATGAAAGAGAAGAGAAAAAAAATGCGCGACAATTGGAAATTTCGAAGCTCTTGAGCGACCACTAAATATTCATTAGCCGTCTAGAGATTGCGCGGGCTTAATTTAAAAATCATGAAGCGTAAAAATGATAGGTGAGAAGTGAACAGAAAAAAAAAACGTTTTTAAAATGAAAATTCGCATTTTTGGGAGGCCCTCGTGATACTATTCTCATATAATTTTTCCATGAATTTACTTTACAATTATAGGAGCAATAATATATTATTATTTGTTATTATACTAACTAAAAATAATCATATATTATTGCTCTTATAATTGCTCTTATAATATAAATGTATGATACAATTAATTATATCTATATGTAACATTATGTATAATAAAACTTAATAACATTGTTTATTATTATACGATAGTATAACGAGTAGGGTATCGAGAAGGCGTTTTCAATGCTTCATTCTCATTTCCCGACTTTAGAAATGTGGCATAAAAGAGTGCGAAAAAAGCGGGCGTAGCATGCGCCCACGTGGCCTACGCAGGTGACACCGAATTGTCAGAGTGGCTGTCGTAATTCAATCGTGACAGTATTTAGGAGCAATTTCGTTTGGTCGAGACGTCGTACGGTAAAAGAGAACCGAGGCAGAGGCGAGAAAAGTTCAACGTCTGTTCCGCGTGATCGCCAATTGATCTTTAGAGAGAGAAAGAGAGAGAGAGAGAGAGAGAGAGAGAGAGAGAGAGAGAGAGAGAGAGAGAGAGAGAGAGAGAGGTATTTATTTAATAGTAAATATCCATTATTTATAATAATTTATTATAAGTATTTATTATATGTAAATATCCATTATTTATGATAATTAATTATTCCATTTATTAGAGAGTTTAATTTTATTTATTTTGTTCATTTTATTTATTTTATTTATTAGATAATTTATTTAATAGAGAGAGAGAGAGAGAGAGAGAGAGAGAGAGAGAGAGAGAGAGAGAGAGAGAGAGAGAGAGAGAGAGAGAGAGAGAGGAAGGCCAAGAAGACGAACGTTAAGGGGTACGCATAACCTTGAAGTTAAAAAAACAGATCGATTTTCAATATTTTTTTTTCGTCTCAGGTATTGGGATGTTGATCTTTCGCACACAGATAGTACATAGTCTTGACATGTCACCGTTTTTTTTATTGCAAAATATACATAAACGACCTAATCATTGTCATTTAATCTCAGGACTGTAGCCTTCGTAGTCCTCGGTGGCGTCCATGATTCCGGTAACTAGATTCATCTAAAGTAAAAAATGGAAAAACATATTTTTAGTACTATGGTGAAGCTACAAACCTACCGGATACTTTTACGAAATTTTAAAATTTCCATAAATTGCACTGTTTTGAAAAAAAATTCGATTTTCGACAAAAAATAACGACTTGGAACATTTGTTATTAACAAACGGAGGTACATGTGAAAAAAGTATCCTGTCTGTCGATTGAATATGCTGTAAAATATGTTCAGTCCAAATTTGAAGTAAATCGGACGATTAGATTTTCAGATATGACGTACGCTAAATTGCAAAGTATACTTTCGAGATAAACGCAAGAGAAAAAATCGTACTGAATCAACTTTTACCGTATAGAATTTTCGTATAAATGTTTGGGTCAGTTCAATATTTTTGGTGGTTATTTATTGTTTTGGATACGGGCAATATGAATAGGACATTTATTTTGTTCTAGAATCGTTTTTTTTTCCTTATAAGCAATTTAATTGTTATAATGACGATTGTGACGAAAAAGTGCATTTTGTAGAAAAAAGTTTGAAATGAAAGATGTTTCTTTTTTTTGATTGACAATGAAAAAATTTTCACATTTTTTTTCGCTAGCTTCATTAATATTCGAGATATGAACAAGGAACATTTTTACGAGAGAGACGGTACAATGAATGAAAAGGACGAAACGATGAGTGAGAGGTGATGCGATTTATTTTCGTCGCTTGTATCTCCATATGGAGCTAGTAAAAAAAATTAACCCTTCGAATGCACACCTCCGCCGCCAATCTATAAGTGCATCTTGGGTCAATCTGACCCAAGGCGTTTTTCAAATCGTTGTATTCCTGTAAACATGCAGTTTTTTTGTAGAGTCGTTTTTCTTAGTAAATAATCAATATTTTATGGCCCTAAAGGCCATAGCCGGGTAAGTAGTGAAAAGTTGCCCCCGCATTTTTTCCAGCGAAATTTGGAGTATATTTTGAGGTATAAAAAAAAATTCTGAAAATTTCATCCTCGTCAACGCAATGGTTTTGGAAAAATGATTTTTTAAAAATAAACAAAATAAAGATTCCGGAAACGCTTCAGTGGATCGATTTAATTTTTTTTGGTACTTGTTACGATCAAACGTATTACGAAATAAAATTATAGAACATCTTGCGAAAGATTAAGGTTTAAAAAAAAATAATGTTCCTTGTTTTATTTTTTTACTATAATCCACTTGGGGTACAATAACGAAATTTTTTTCATATAATCTTTGGGCACCTTATTAGATTATATAATTTTTTCAAAATGAACAGTTTCGTACGCCACAGTGAAAAAAAAGAAACAGACTTTATTGATATATTTTAGTTATATATCTATATAACTAAAATATATCAATAAAGTGTGTTTCTTTTTTTTCACTGTGGCGTACCAAACCGATCATTTTGAAAAAATTATATAATCTAATAAGGTGTCCAAAGATTATATGAAAAAATGTTCGCTATTGTACCCTAAGTAGATTATAGTAAAAAATAATAAAATAAGGAACATTTTTTTCTCAAACCTTAATTTTTCGCAAGATGTTCTACAATTTTGTTTCGTAACACGTTTGATCGGAACAAATACCAAAAAAACAAAATCAAATCGATCCACAGTACCGTTTCCGGAATTTTTTTTATATTTAAAAAAAATTCATTTTTCTAAAACCATTGCGTTGACGGGCATGCAATTTTCAGAAATTTTTTTTTTTTTTTATACCTCAGAATATACTCCAAATTTCGCTGGAAAAAATGCGGGGGCAATTTTTCCCTACTTACCCGGCTATGGCCTTTATTTTTTGACGTAAACAAAAATTAAATGCCAAAACATTCGTTCAAAGTGGGGCATACGTTGAAAAATACGTACTTACACGAAAAATGTTTGGGGTCAAAACGACCCAGTGTGCACTCGAAGGGTTAAACATCTCTTATTAAAAATTTCTATCTATGGAATGCACTCTTTCGTCCAAATGGTCATTTGAAAAATTTAATTGTAAGAAAGTGCCTTGGTGTATGAATTACTTGCTTGAGATGAAATCACAATTACTTTTCGTACCTTCAATCTGCAATTCCTGCACCGTATAACAATCAAACAGCCTGGTTATAGGACAAACTCATATCAACGCCCTTAGAATCATATCTTCGCTCCACCAAAATCGTCATAACTGGGTCAATTTTCGGAATTTTTAAAAAATCTTCGTACTAAATCAAAGTTAAGACTACGCAATAAGAAAATAAAATAAGCCAAAAAACGACTTTTCGAAATTCCAAGGTCATGCATACCCTTTAAATCTTGTTTGATTAGGTAAAAAAAAAAAGAATTGCGAAACCAGAAGCCATAAATTCGAAATCAGATCTAGTCCTTAAAAATCCATTATTCTTACAAGTAAAAATAGTTGAATAGTAATTTGATATTAATTTTTCCTCTTGAGCACGAGAGCAAGAGCAACACTCGACTAATCGGGTATTCCGGAATAGTCCTCGAAAGTAAAGTGTATATATTATCCGGATGGAATGTGGCAGGGTGAGCGAGCGGTTTGGCGTGATAAACGTGAAAATATCATGGTTTATTCGTACAAAAGGGAAGTTGACAAAGGTGGATAGAGGCTTGCCCGACTAAAAGCCCGCAAACGCCCACAATCCTTCGCGTCATCCTTCGCCGCGCTTTTTCGGTCTCGCTTTTCCGACGGTAGCTTGCCGTCCTGCGTGGAACAAGGGTGCCCCCCGATCCGAGGGTGATCCTTTAACGCAATGTGTGCTCTGGTCGACTACGATCAGCCAGGACGACTCTTCCATTTGTCGTACACATAATGGGCAGGCTTCGTAGCTCAATTCCCCGCGCGGTGACAATAAAGTCGGGATATTTCATTTACACGGATACGCGTGTGTTCGCCTATATCCGCAAGCGGTATACTTGGTAGGCGAGAATAAAGTGCTCAGAGTATTTAGTAATTGTTATACGTGCATATAGTGTACGAGGGTGGGGTGAAAAGTTTCCGGCCTGACCAAGAAAAACGATGTTTAAAAATTTTTTTTTTGCTTTATTTTTCAACATAATCTCCATCAACACTGATACATTTCTCATAACGGTGTTCTAATTTAGTTATACCAGTTTTAAACGTAGATTCGTCAAGCTCCTCAAAATACTGATTTACAGCTTCGATAACTTCTTCGTTGCTCTTAAATCTTTTTCCGCCAAGCCATTTTTTGAGGTTAGGAAACAGGTAATAGTCGCTGGGGGCTAAGTCTGGAGAGTAGGGAGGATGCGGCATCAAATCAAACTTCAATTCGTGGATTTTGGACATGGCAACAATCGACGAATGCGCTGGTGCGTTATCGTGATGAAACAAAACTTTTTTCTTCGCCAAATGAGGTCGTTTAATTTGCACCTCGTGCTTCAAACGTTGCAATAACTCTGCGTAGTACTGACCAGTGATAGTCTTACCCTTTTCAAGGTAATCAATGTATATAATTCCTCTCGCATCCCAAAAAACAGTAGCCGTAACCTTGTTTGCCGATGAAATTGTTTTTGCCTTCTTTGGGGTTGGTTCCCCTTTTCCAACCCACTGTTTTGACTGTTCTTTATTTTCAGGAGTGTAGTGGTGGACCCATGTCTCATCAACAGTTATGAATCGACGCAAAAATTCGTTTGGATTACGCCTATACAGCGCCAAATTGTCGATAGAAATGGTTTTTCGAAGCAGTTTTTGGTCGGGCGTTAGTAAACGCGGCACCCACCTTGCACACAGCTTTTCCATGTTCAAATGGTTGTGCAAAATATTTCGCACACGTTCAGCTGACATCCTACAGGTCTCAGCTATCTCATGCACTTTCAACCTGCGGTCTTCCAACACTATTTTATGGATTTTTTCAATCATCCCTGAAGTTGTGACTTCAACGGGCCGTCCTGAGCGAGGCTCATCAGAGGTGCTCACACGACCCATTTTAAATTCAGAAAGCCACTGCTTAATAGTTGAATATGATGGGGAGGAGTCTCCTAGTGCTGAATCCATCTTTTCTTTTATTTGTTTTGGTGTAAAACCTTTCAAATGGAAGTATTTGATGACAGCACGTTTTTCCAATTTTTCCATTTTTACGAAAACAACGGAAGCGTCTCGCGCAATGTGCTCTCAAACGCAAACTAACGTAGCGATTGGGCTGAAACTGTACATACAAGCTCGGTAGGAATGGTACTGTAGAACGCCGCTCCAAAACTAGACCTAGTGGCACCATCTCTTGGTCAGGCCGGAAACTTTTCACCCCACCCTCGTACAGTGGGTGTTTTCTGCATACATACACTACCGCTCAAAAGTTTGGATACACCAGTCGATATTTCTCGCCGCACTAAAAGTGATATAGTTCCGTTAAAAAAATAGATAACCGAATTTAACGAACGGCGTTTTAAGGAGAACGAATTCAGCTTTGTTTTGCTTTTTTTCAATATTTTTTATGATTTTTTTTCGACCCGGTACGCACCTTTGAACGTGTCTGTTTTTCGGCTTTTTATCGACCATCGAGAATTGGGCGCATAACTTATGGACATTTTTTGTTGTCACTTTTATCCATGATAATCTTGGAAGGGGTGATACAAGGTACATTTTCGTTTTTTTTAAGTTTCGTACGATTTTTTTTCGCAAAGTTATTTCATTTTTTGTTAAAAACGACAAGATTTGGCAAATGCAACGTAACTCAAGAACTATAGGGTTTAAGAGGAAATGTCACAGATGTAAAAAGTTGCATGAGTTTATACTGGATCGCCTGGAATTTTTGAAGAATTGTCCTGTCAGATTTTTGGGAAATGAAACGTAACTCAAGAACTATAGGGTTTGAGAGGAAATGTCACAGATGTGAAAAGTTGCATAAGTTTATACTGAATCGCCTGGAATTTTTAAAGAATTTTCCTGTGAGATTTTTGTTTGGACTATTTTCGCACGAAACTCTGATGAGTAGGATGGCTTAAGTCGAAAAGTATGGCATTTAGGACAAAATATCAGAAAGCGAAACTCTTTTAATTTTCGATTTTATATTTGCTTGCATTTTTACAGATTTTTTTTCGAAATTTTTTTGGCCGAAACTCTTAGAATCGTCCAAAAAATGGAACGGCGTATCTCGAAAATGATTGAGTTAGAGACAAAATATCAAAAGCGGAAATTGTTGTAGTGTTTCGTTTTAAATACGTTGCATTTTTTTTTAGATCTTATTCAAAACTTTTTTTACAATGTTTCCAAAAACACCTAGACTTGAAGAAAAACGTAATAAAATTTTGAATAAACATCTGAAAATATGCCATCAGTATCGATGATACAAATATTACTACCAAATATTTGGTAGTGATCCGATATATTTAGATTTGTATTCCATTTTAATAAGTGACCTTGAATGACCTTGAACGACTTTGACCCCCGAATGTTTTTTACGCGACTTGAGATGCTCCACAAGATGGTTGAAAAGTACCATTCCATTAAAAGAAGAGGAGGTGACCTTTACTGTGCGTCAGCGCCTCCACCGAGATGATAAAAATTGGTCGCATTCGCTGGACCCCTTCACACCGTACAATTTTTGTCTGGAAAATTTTTTTGTGACGTCGATAATTACCGCGTTATTTCGGGTGGCAGAGATAATAGGGACACCCTGTATATGTGTCAAAACAACAGTCATCATCTCAAAAATGTCCGCGATAGCGACAGGACCGGCTACCAATCTAATGTGGCAGCGTCCAGCTCTCGGGATAGTTGTGACACCTAATCATCTTGATTGGCACTACTAACGACATTGGATGAGCCAGTTTTGACCTTCCCAACCACTCTTCCCAAGGATTGTCACTCGCGAAGCCTCGGATAACGCAAAAGGTCAGAGGTCACTGGTTCTACTCAAAGCTACAAAGATGAAACAAGTTCGAGCTGTTGATCCCGCGTAATCAGTCGAGGCAAGGATTACTCTTTAGGCACACTGGTTGCGTAGGGTAAAAGAGTCAAATTTGGGTTGTTGTTGTCTCTTGCGTAGAAACATACCGATGGGATAGGGGAACTCGGGGCAAGGCGAATACGCGGGGTAAGACGAATCATAAGCCTAGCCACTAAACGATGTGTGCGCCCGTTGGAGTTTGAAGGGGTGGTGGTGAGGTGAATGAGTGTGAAAGTATCAACTGTGGCGGAAGCTCGCGTCTCGAGTGAGAATACAATATCGGTTTTTTGACAAAACCATGTACTTTTGGTAAAGGTTAACATCGTTTTAGTTCATTTGAGTTGCTGACATTGATTAGAGACAGGTAGGTAAACACAATGAAAGTACTATTTATTAATATAATAATAACGGTTTGTCAGAAGTTTTCAAGGTTATTGCATGATTTTTTGTTAATTCGTTAATCGTCTGATGGGGCAAGATGAATACAAGCTATCGCACCTATATTTTACAACGTACCACTATTTACGTTACAAAGGGTGAACTGAAACTACTAAAGCACGTTCCGCTTCAACCGGTGTTTCTACCAGGGGAAGAAAAAGAACTTACAAATGATTAAAATGATATGGAAGCACCTTCGTTACGTGGGATTCCACGCCTCTATTGCATAGAATTATTCTTTACGCCGGTTGCTCGTGCAGGCTATCTGGACAGCAAAAGAAAAGGAGATGTCTTCACTGGTAGGTTGCTGCAGCGTGCGGATGCGCCGCGTGAACAAGGTAACGGAATTACCAACTCGTATCAGCTGGTCGTGCCGATTATTCAAAGTAGGCACTTTCAGCATCCAACCAAAGCTCTTTCAAGCAACGCCTAATTCGTCAAAACCCAACCCATGCTCGCGTTAATTCCACAAAGATACAAGGTCTCCTAGCAATGTCGTTGATCAGGCTTCCTGGAATGTTGCCCATTTCGCGACTCCAAGCATCCTGCCGGAGAAAACGCAAAGCTTCCAATCAAGTACGAGTTACCCCTGCACACCGGGAAGAGAAAACGAAGTCTGAGATTTGCAAAACTGGCAGAGAAGAGATGATGGCGGCTCATCAAGAATAGGTAATAGGTTGTATATCTTGCTGAAGACATGTGAGGGAGAGAGAGAGAGAGAAGGACGGAGGTAAAAGTGAGACTGGGCTGGAGCGTGTGGCCATGCCCACTTGGGTATGCAGCATGTGTCCCGAGTCGCCCCTAGGACCAGTATACCACTCTCCTCGGTTTTACTATTACAACGAAAAAGCAGAAGAGAACCCGGCATACATACATCTGCACGTTGGAATGCTGGGGCGCGTTCTTTCTCGTTGCTCAGACTCTCCCGACATGCTTCTCCATCTTCGCGCTGTATGATACACCGCAGTTTCATCCTCGCTCTACCAACACTCCCGCAACAACTTCATTTGATATTCCGAGCGGTCTCCGGTTTGTCGCCTGGTGAAGAATTCAATGAAATAAAATCAAATCGCACGCGGCTTTCCCACGTACTTGATACCAAGTACTCCATTTACCGGCCTCCCAAACACGTTTGCCTCGGGAGACTCTGCTTTGCCTAGGTTTCTGCGTCAGCTGCGGCCAAAGTTGCATCGCTCTTTGGCTCCAGCGACCCAATCGCCATGGAATGATGATCGAGACTTTTTCGGACAGGCTTGACTCGCAGTGGAATCGCCTGCCGGTCGTGACGCCCGTGTTGAAAACGAGATTGTGCTAAGGGCCATCGAGGGAGCGAGGTTGCAAGCAGCGGGTTGGAGAAACGAGCGGAGAAAAAATCGAGAGGGAGCAAAGTGGGTGAGGGGCTGGTAAAAAAGTGACGCAGTAAAGCACTCAGTGGGGTGCGTGATCCGCTTACCCGAGTAACAAAACGTTCGGGAAACTGCCGCGCTACTCAAAGTTACGGTATGTGTCACCACATCAAGCAGGTACATATCCTTGAGGCCTTGATTCAAGAACTTGGTTCGCGTTTTAGTGTTCGACCGAAGTCACTAGACATGCAAGGGAATTTCTAGCAGCTACTGGCTGAGAGCTGGGTGCTGGAAATTCCATTGCATTGTAGGAGCTTCTAGGGATTTCCAGTTGGGAACTGGTATATGGGCAAAGTTCCTGGATCGTGGGCTCGAGCCTTGCGGTTCGAGGACTTGATCCGGATTCTTGTTCCCAGGTGGAAGTTGCTAGAAGTTCTATCTTGTTCTGCCCCTCCGATGATAGGAGTTTCCAGCAACTTCCAGGTAGGAACTGGTCCTTTGATTAAGTATCGTGGTTCGCGTTTTAGTGTTCGACTGAAGGCACTAGACATGCGAGGGAATTCCTAGCAGCTACTGGTTGCTGGAAATTCGATTGGATTGTAGGAGCTTCTAGATATTTCCAGTTGGGAACTGGTCCTTGGATCAAGTGTCTGGATGGTGGATTCCGGTCTTAGCGGTTCGAGGACTTGGTCTGGACTCTTTTTCCAGCTGGAAGTGACTAGAACTTTGCTCTGTCTCTTCGATTGTACGAGCTTCGTTGGAAACTGATACTTGAAACCAGTCCCTGCATTCGAGACCTGGATCTTGTCGGTTTGCGAACTTAGTCCGAGTTCTTGTTCCCAGCTGGAAGTTGGTAGATGTTCCATCTTGTTGAAAACTGGTACTTGGACCCCGCTCCTGGGTAGTATCCTCATGCCTTGGCGATTCGACGACTGGGTTCGGGTTTCAGTCTCCACCTAGAAGTTGCCAAAACCAGTATCGTATTCTATCCATCGCGTTCTTTAAGTTTTCAGTAACATGTAGTTCAACATGTAGTTCTAGGCCTTGGTCCAACTTCTTGATGACCACAGTCCCGAAAATTCGGCAACTAGATCTGCCAATTCGAGCTCCCAGCCAGGGTTCTTTTAAAATTCCATCAATCCCAAGTTCTACTTCCCAATGAGAAGTTATCAGAACTACGACGAGGTTTGCACCATCTTGAAGACATAAACTCGGGCCAGTTTCTCAGCTGGCATTTGATAAAAAATCCCTTCTACTATATACGTTCCCAATGACTTCTAGCCCAGAACTAAGCGTGCTAAGAAGCATCTACCAAGTTCTAGTGATCATCTAAGCGTTACTGCAACATTCCACATTCATACCAAGTTTCAGTCTACTCGAGTTGATATCCGCAGCTCGGACCAAGTACCTGGCAAGGTGAACAGTACCAAGTTCCAACAGGCATCTGCTTTTCCACATCCCAAATTTCCCTAGCACTTTTCCTCCTATTTCATTCCGAAAATGATCATGTTTGCTTGTTTTTCATCTCGAACTTTCTTCACAAATCCACGCCCTAAACGTACGTGTATTCGCGTTTATTTGTCCCGGCCGTTCTCGTCGTGCCACGGTATGGGATCCTCGTAGTGGCAGCCATCTTGTTTAATAAGTTAAGTGACGAGACGCAGCTGCCCGTCTTAATGAAACATTAGTTTACGTTTGGACGGGCGCACGCGTTCATCTCCCTTGATTCTCTCTCTTCTTCTTCTCCTCTTTGTGGTTCTCGCGATACTCCCGCGACGACCATGTAACATTACGCCGTTCTCACCAACCTCTATCCACATATACGTGCACATACTGTATACGTATTTAAACACACACACACACACACACACAGACACGTACATGTATATACATTACACGCTCCGGCAGAGTCATTAGGAAGATGTGCTCTCGCAGTCGCCGCTTCTGGCTCCATTGCTGCAGGCTAAATCGCCCTTATACGACGACACTGTGCAGCCGCGCGACATCAGCAGTAGGCAATGAGTAAACCACCACCCAAAAGCAATCAGCGAACTTGGGCGCGCGCGCCAGCCCAGCCAACGACCACCGACCGACCACCGCGACTTTGTGAATTAGTATTATTGTGCTCTCATATATATCTATAAAGTGGAATTGAACCAAATAATATATATATAAGTATATATATATATATATATATATATATATATACACACACACACATATATTAGGTGTAAAAATAAGTTTTAGGACACTTCGATTTTGTATCATAACAGCTATTCTAAATTAATTCAAAGGTCCCGCTCACTTATCATAGATGGCGCTTGATATGTAGTATCGAAACGTAAAGGAGTCATAAACATAACGTATAAATTCTGTAAATTAAACATGCAGACCGATAAGCTATTTATTAGACAGTGCATTCGCTATGAATTCCATCAAGGAAAAAGTGTTAGGGAAGCGTGTGAATCGATATGTTCTGTTCTTGGAGACAACATTGTATCTAAAAGTACATGTGAGTATTGGTATAAGCGATTCAAAGAAGGTGATTTCGACGTTAGTGACCGTGATCGTCCTCTTGTAAAGGTGGACGATCAGGAACTGCAAGCGTTGCTGGATGAAAACTCTTGTCAGACGGAGAAACAACTTTCGGAACAGCTTGGAGTAACTCAACAAACTGTTTCTTATCGTTTAAAAGCAATGGGTAAGATTCGAAAAGGAACAAAGTGGGTACCACACTTTCTGACTCAAGAAAATAAAAACAGCCGTCTTAACATTTGTGTGAGTCTTTACAACAAGCAACATAGAAAGTCTTTCTTGTGGAAAATTGTGATCGGCGATGAAAAGTGGATTTATTTTGATAATCCGAAACGCAAATATCATTGGGTTGACCCCGGCGAGCCGACAACATCCACGCCAAAGCGCAATGTTCATTGTAACAAAGTCATGCTGTGCATATGGTGGGATATGAAAAGCGTACTGTATTATGAACTTCTCAAACCTGGTCAAACTGTTACTACCGATCGCTATTGTCATCAATTGATGCAAGTGAATCAAGAAATTGAGAAGAAACGTCCATTTTCTGGTAAAGGAAAACGTCCAGTAAAACTGCTCCATGACAACGCGCGGCCTCATGTGGGTAAACCGGTCAAGGATACGTTACTAGCGCTTGGATGGGAAGCTGTACCACACCCGGCGTATTCACCAGACTTAGTCCCATCCGATTATCATTTATTCCGGAAAATTCAGAACGATTTGTCTGACGTGCGATTCAAAACATTTGAAGAAGTGGAAAAATGGGTCGCTAAATTTCTCACCTCGCAAGACGAAAGTTTCTTTGCGAAAGGCATCCGCGAGTTACCTGAGAGATGGCTGAAGGTCATTCAGTGCGATGGAGATTACTTCGATGAATAACTGTGTTTTACTTCTTTTTTAATAAATCTTGAATTTTTTGAAAACTGTCCTAAAACTTATTTGTACACCTAATATATATATATACATCGCAATTTGAATTCGATTGATCTGAAATCCTCATTCTGAATTTTGAAAAACATGGAAATTAATTTCGATTTATAATAAATATAGTACCGTATAATATTCGTTGAGTAAAAACATGCAGATGAAAAAATAAATAAATAAGTTACGTTGATATAATAAATAAAATAACAATTTATAATAATAGTATTTCTCATTATAACTATTATTATTATTGCAATTCATAATCCCAATAAAGGTAAGCCTGATATATGTACGTATATACATGTTCAAAAAACGATATATATGTTATTTTATATATCGCAGCTTGAATTGGATTAATCTCATATCCCACCCTAAAATTAATAGAAATATATAAATTAATCTTGATCGACAATAAATCATTGTGTATATTGATAATCATAAACAACCGTACGATATGTATTGAGTAAAAATAGATAGATTAATAAAATTGAAATGAAATAAACTTCGTTAATATAATAAATGAAGTAAGAATTTTAAAGATGGTATTTCTCGTTATAGCTATTATTATTGCAATTCATAATCTCAATGAATTTATGCCTCACATATGTGAACGAAATAATCCAAGTATTATATACTCATCGTCGTTTGAATTCGATTAATTCGATATCTTTAACTTGAAATTAATAAAAAATGTAGAAATTAATCTTTATTGATGATAAATATAAAACCATACATTATTTATTGAATCAAATTTTATAAATGAGAAAATTAAAATTGAACAAATTACGTCAGTATAATAATAAATAGAATGAGAATTTATAAAGATGGGATTTCTCAATATAACTATTATTACTACAATTACTATAATTAATATATATATATATATATAAATTGCTACTGATTGTATCGTGGATTCAAATAAATAGTGTACATGCCTCACCCTAAAATTAATTAAAAATATAGGAATTATACTTGATTCAAAATAAATATAAACCCATATAACATTTACTGCATAGAAACTCAAACATGAAAGAAATAAGATTAGATAAACCACGTCTGTATAACAAATATGACAAGTACTAATAATACAATTCTTATTACAACTATTATTGCTAAACACTTAACTAAATTTTAATGATCTTATATAAACTACAACTTAATAAAATGAAGATTCATATATATATATATATATATGTGTGTGTGTGTGTATTTATATATATTATGTTTTTTCTATTTTTTTCTTTCTCTTCTCGAGAGGACCCCGTTGATGAAATGACAAATCGTCGTTACGTCTGCATCGATAGTACCCGATGATTCACCGCTGGCGGTCGAGATAACCGGGCAACGGAGGCGGGATGAATAAAAATGTGGGAACGAAGAAGGAGAGAAAGGCAAGAAAAAAATACGAACGAGCACGATACACGTAGGTACGTGTGTAACCGAATTCAATCTCGTGACAACATCTGTCGCGAGATCTCTTGGCGAAGATCCACTCGGCCCCACGTCCTTCATACTTCTTTATCCTCACGAAAGTTTGGATGAAATTATATACAGATATATCTGTATATCTATGCAAATATATTTATACGTGTGTATATATATATATATATATATATATATCCATATACTGGGTGAGTCAGTAAAAATTGGACACTCGTCGAAAAGTCCCATAAATATTAATTTTATTTCGTTAAAAAAGTCAGAGGCAAAATTTAAAGGGTTCGTCGAGATCGACATTTGGGCCACCTTGGTTTTTTTGCTTCAAAAGAAGGCGTCGGATTGTAATGTCAACTCGACTTTGAAAAATGGAAAACTCTTTTTTCAATTTTTTCCCTTCACTCTTGTTTTTGAAAAAAAAAATAATGACCTTGAGATGACCTTGAGATGACCTGGGTCACTGTGATTCGTTTTTAAAGGAAGGTGTCAGATTTTCACGTCAACCCCACTTTAGAAAATGGACATCTTCACTTTTCATTCACTTTTCCACTCCTTTTTTGAGAGAGGCAATGACCTTGGGCTAACCTTGGAATGACCTTAGGATGACCTTGGGATGACCTTTTCACAAGTCTCCAATTTTCAACGACTCACCCTTTACACGTTCACACGTATACACGTGTGTGCAATATTCCTCGAGTATACGTCGTGCGCTCGTGAACGTATGCACTTCTCCACCGGGCGTAGCTCTACGAGCGTCCCGCCGACGAAATATCTTACGCGCCGCACAAGTTTTACATATGGGAACGTGAATGAAGTCGGGTCGCGGAAAATCAGACGAGTGAGCTGAAACGAGTAAAAAACGAATAAGAAGAGGAAGGTTGCGGGCGAGATGGGTAAGTGAAGAGAGAAGGGAAAAAAGGGCAAGATTCTTCTCGCGTACGTAACGTGGCATGGCGGGAGATAGATGTGCCAAGTTGACAACTAATATCGATCGTCCCAATACCCCTGCGGTGTCGGTTACCAAGTGCTTCGCACGCGCGCCTACACTCTCGTACATGCGGTCAGAATCATTCCGGGCTATCACTTGGCATGGCGTTGAAGTGCTGGTACTATATATATAATTTTTTTTTCGTGTCATGTATCACCTTTTTGGAATTTGATTAAGGGGTGTTTGTCACCTTGAAATTTCAGGAATGCGATTTTTGTGTTGTTTGGTTTTATAGCCTAGGGTCTTAAGGGGGGACACCACTTTAACGGGCTAAAGAAAAGTCGATTTTTCTGATTTTTCGTTGTATTCTAGATTATTTATTCGGGATTCGGGAGAAAGGGATGTTATTAAATATACAGTGAACTTATTTCGTGTAAATTTTTATTAACAAAAAAATAAAAAATTTACAATGTTATCTAGGTATAATAGAGCCTCTGTACAAAAAATGTGGCCCAATGGCCGGACCTATAATTTGTCAATTGTTGGTCTGAAAAATAAAAATAAAAAAGCTTTATATACTTTAAATATGAAAGAAATGTTTTTTTACAAAATTACTGATCTTTAAAGAAAAGTGTAATTTTGGTGAAGTTTTAACTTTTATTCGGGGTTTTGAAAAGTACTAAATTAAGAAAAAAAGGGCTACGTACCACTATAGCTACTGCAATTACGGAAATTTCGTTTTTTTTTTCAATTGAAAATCGAACAATTTTAGCTAGAGTTATGATTCCGGCCAGGTTGAGAAAAGTCTTTTCGATAAAAACGCGGTTGAAAGTTTTGGTATACGTGAATCATTGCGCTACCTGCTTTCAATAAATCGTCGGTAACTTGGTCAATGTTCAATATTTCAACTTGACATTTTTTCCACATACGCTTCAGTATGTATACTTTGAGAAAATGCAAAAACTCTATTTTTTTAGCCGTTACAGTAGTGTATCGCTCTAAATAAAATTTGCAACAATGATTTTGTATATATTTCAATAATCGACCAAGTTTTGAGAATTTTGTAAGAATTCCAAAAATTGACCAAGTTGTGAAAATGTTGTAAAAATTCTAAAAATTGACCAAGTTGTGAGAATTTTGTAATCATTCCAAAAATTGACCAAGTTATGAGAATTTCGTAAAAATTCAAAAAATTGACCGAGTTGTGCGAATTTTGTAAAAATTCCAAAAATTGACCAAGTTATGAGAATTTCGTAAAAATTCAAAAAATTGACCGAGTTGTGCGAATTTTGTAAAAATTCTAAAAATTGACCAAATTGTGAGAATTTCGTAAAAATTCCAAAAATTGACCAAGTTATGGGGATTTTGTAAAAATTCCAAAAATTGACCAAATTGTGAGAATTTTGTAAAATTTCCAAAAATTGACCAAATTGTGAGAATTTTGAAAAATTCAAAAAATTTACCAAGTTGTGCGAATTTTGTAAAAATTCTAAAAATTGACCAAATTGTTAGAATTTTGTAAAAATTCCAAAAATTGACCAAATTCTGAGAATTTTGTAAAAATTGAAAAAATTGACCAAGTTATGGGGATTTTGTAAAAATTCCAAAAATTGACCAAGTTATGAGAATTTTGTAAAAAAATCCAAAAATTGACCAAGTTATGAGAATTTTTCTGACCGGTTCACCACCGTGAACGTTCCCGCTGCCATTTCCCCTTCTTCTCTTGCGTTTTTCTCGAACACGATGTTTTATGCAACAGGGCAAGTCGGGTCGCAAAATCTAGTCATCCGATTCACTTCAAATTCGGACGAAGCATAGTTTATAACATTTTCTATAGTATAATCGCATGATTTTTAAAAAATACGTTTATCCAGGTGTTAATAACAAATTATTGTATTTTTTTGGGTCGAAAATCGATTTTTTTACAGCTTGTCATTCTCGTAATTTCAAAAATTCGTACAAAGTATCCGGTCATAAGAAATTTTCATCATTACACTATAAGTACATTTTTTAATAATTTTTTTCATAGCAAAATGTCAAGGCCAAAAGTCCGATATAAAATCGTAACAAAATACCAGGGTACATCTCACAGTAGTCGCAACAAGTATTTAGATGGTTGGGAGAAAGGTAAGGTTCGTGTTTGCAATTTTTCTTAATATAAAAAAAGAGAAATTCATTCCAAATGAATGCCATGCAGCAACGTCGAGTTTTTGTTTAAACAATAATACCTTCATTGTTTACGAACATTATTCAACAAAGAAAAAAATCAATCTCGGCGAGACTATGTATCAATGGTGTGTTAAATCTCGACCTCGTCAGCCCAATACTCTCATGAGAAATAAATATTGAAAATCGACCTTTTTGTCTCCTAAGATAATGCAATTTTGTTTTTCTTCCTTTATCATCACCAATAAAAAATTATTTCTCAATTTTTTTCTGGAAAATGCCATCTCTACACAAATAGTAACGTGGCTTGTTCGCAAGGCAAAGTTTATTCAATTTCTTTCAATTAATCGTCAAGTAGCGAGAGAGCCGCTTCTTTCTCTCGTGTCTCATGAGTTTTTGCTGTTCCAACGTTATTTCGCAGAGCAGGACGCTATTATTCTGGGTAATTAGAAAAAGTCGATTTATATTTATGAGTCAGCCTGGGATTGAGATTCGCGAGCGGCTGAACAGGGTTGGGGAGGGGGGGAGGGGCAAAAAAGAAGTCGCGAGACAGGACAATATTTTCAGGATATAAATATAATTCGATGTATTCTAAGAGACGCTGGTGTCAAGAGTCTGAGCAACAATGCCTGGAATACGAACATTCATATATATATGTGTGTGTGTGTGTGTGTGTGTGTGTGTGTGTGTGTGTGTGTGTGTGTGTGTGTGTGTGTATATTAGACTGATTAAAAAAAAAAATATTTTTTTTCTTCTGGATTCTCGTGCTATTGTTGGGCACTAATAAAAGAAAATTTCTCTAAAAAAATGGGCGCGGTCACTGAATTTTTAGAGGTGGCTATCTCGACTTTTTTGTATTTGAATTTTTTTTTACGAACGTATTGCATTTAAGCATAGTCATGGCTTCGGATAACGGATAAAAATCACATCCAGCAGCTATTTCGTAACAAAAATAAAGTCTAACAATTTGAAAAGATTGCAATATTCACAATTCAAATCCAGGCAGATCAATAATGGCGTCTATACTACTCTCGTTATTCATGTAGATTTATTTATACGCATTAACATTTCGCACTTTTTACGAAAAATTAAATTATAAGCTTTTATTCATAAATCATGTATTTACATTTTCAAAATGCTACACTTATATTATCTTCAAACTCATTTATATTTCTTCCCAGCCACTGTGCATAACATCGCGCATGCCACTGCGCATACCACTGCGCATGTCACTGCGCATCCGCGGCGCCATTTTGTATTGGCGCAGCGCATTTGTAAGTGGTGTTGTTTTTTTTTCAATGTGACTCAATTAAAGACAATTTTAAACAATGGCTCGGAAAAACGAAGACAACACAATTTGGCTAATCGGCAAGGAAATTCCGAAAATAACTACCCGTCATTTACCGTCAAATCGGAAAGTTTTGAGTTTGTTCTTTTACAAACATAACAGAGAAAAACGGACCATACGTCGAAGTGCACACGAAACGATGAAAGAAGTTTTCGAACAATGGAAATGCACTGAAATTCCAACGCGTCGATTGAATAACGCAATCGTGAAATTAATAAAACTCCATCTAGTCTGGAAAAAACTTTTAAAAAATCGGGTTAAAAAGAATTTGCCGTCACAACGGAGAAATAATCGAAACGTGTGATAGCAAAAATAATCGCTCAAGTTCGTTAACATTTTGGGCAAAACGAAAATGTGCAACGTTGAACAGTTTGTTCAAATCTCTCTTAAATTTACGCTTCTTCAATATTTGTGCATTTTGAAAATGTAAATATACGATTTATGAATAAAAGCTTATAATGTAATTTTTCGTAAAAAGTGCCAAATGATAATGCGTATAAATAAATCTACATGAATAACGAGAGTAGTATAGACGCCATTATTGATTTACCTGGATTTGAATTCTGAATATTGCAATCTTTTCAAATTGTTAGAGTTTATTTTTGTTACGAAATAGCTGTTGGTTGTGATTTTTATCCGTAATCCGAAGCCATGCGTTCGTTCAAAAAAATTCAAATACAAAAAAATCGAGATAGCCACCTCTAAAAATTGAGTGACCGCGCCCATCTTTTAGAGAAATTTTCTTTTATCAGTGCCCAACAATAGTACGAGAATCCAGAAGGAAAAAAAAATATTTTTTTTTTGAATCAGTCTATTATATATATATATATATATATATATAACCCCTAGATCTTGCAAAAATGATCAATTCCTCCTGTTATAATTATAATTGCCTACCATGAAATATCCTACTAATAGCAAAAACGCAAATGGGGGTGTTGAAAAAATATTTTTTCCAATTTATAAATATTTTGGAGGTCCTATAGCAATGATTTTAATTACCATAATAAATAATTTCTTGCAAAAAACAATTTATTCCCCATATATATATAGAAGTTTCGTTCGTTAGCGAGTCCACAGGGAGTTAATTAAAAACTTAATTTCTCCTGGTCGCGATCATGAACCCATCCGACCAAAAGCGTTACAGAAAGATAGAGGGAGAAAGAGAGAGGGTCGGTGTCGAGCTCCACTGAAATACGAGCCTGATAAAGGCTCTGTCCCGTACATAACCAAACTTTTTTCAGGAAGGAAGAGCTCGCGCGTGCCAATGCGAAAACGCACGCGGGCAAGCCACCGTGTAGTGGGAGATGCTCTCGCGACGCCGGAAATAAAAAACGTCTACATATATATATATATATATATATATATATATATATATATATATATATATATATATATATAAGCAGATTCTTAAGGGGGGATATACATTTAGACAGGAAAAAATAAGCAGTATTGAGGGATTTTTTACAGTAAGAAATAATTATTCTACAATTATCAAACTTTAGGTATACTTTGATAGTATATTTAAGTATACGAAACAATTTTTTTAAATTAATTAATCATCAAAATGGCGGAGCTGTGGCAGAATGTTACAGCAAGGGAGTTGCGAATCGGCGTGCAGTCTAGCTTCCCGTAGACTTTGATTTGCAAAAAAGTTCAAAAGTTTTTTTCAGTTAGAACATGTATATTATTCTATGTGACGGTAATTAAAATGAATAAAATGCAAATTTGAGCAAATGGCACGCATTTGCAAAAAAAAATCAACATTTCACGCAACATTTCTGTAAAATGTGGATTAAAAAAGTAGTTTTTTTCCAATTTTTCAAAAACAATTTTCGTCAAGTAGAAGGTACCAATATTATCAATAGTTCTACCAAATTTCAACTCAGTCGGCTTAAGGGGAGATATACACCTAGGAGCCGGAAAAAAGGTCATTTTTGTGATTTTTTTCGAGGAAAATTATTTGAAATTTCGCATTGAAGTTTTAATTATCTAAAAGTATATACATTCAAAAATATGTTTAATATTCTTTATTTAAAAATATCGAAAATATAAAAGGATATTGTATGATCCTTGGAGCGTCGTAAAAAAATATGTGTATACGGTACTGGCGTTTCTTCAAAAGTAATCTAAAAAAAAAACCAAAAAGATTATTAAATCAGATACAATAATCTAGTACTTGTCATCGCCGATTTTGAGAAATATCGATTTATGACAAAATGGCGGACGTTTGAAGAAAAATAGTGATTTTCGGGCCAAAAATTAGTTATTGTTTCGCCTATAAAACAAAAAACTAAGTAACGGAAAAAAAAAACCTATGACGAGTACTAGACAATGGTGTATAGAATAACCGCAAAAAACCTCAAGGAAATCGGTTCATTGGTTTTCGAGAAATTTTGGGTACCGATTTGAAAAAACGTGGTTTTGAGAAAAACGCGTTTGAAAATTTGGGAATGAATAAGTCATGAAATTTGTGAACTTACATGGAATCATTGATTCTTCATTCTTCATCGATAAATCGTGGTTTTCTACGGTCGGCGGAATGTTCATAGCTTCTGAATCGATTTTTTTGACCATCCAGATGTATATGTCCCCTTAATAGTTCTTGAGTAATCCTGCACGCCAATTTCGATAATGCAGTTTTGAGAAAAACGCGTTCGAAGTTCACGCCGGGCTGTAATGTTTGAAGTTTTTCGAATTTCGCTTTGAAACTTTGGGGAAATTGGGAAACTTTGGGAAAAAGAAAAAAGAAATCGATTTTTTGATCGTTATATATACGCGATTTAAAAAAATGACGAATATATTGACAACATTTTTTTACAGATCATTTATGCACATTGTTAAGTACGTGTAAAAAAAATCAGAAATATCGACAAATGGCGGAGATATAACATAATAAAGCAATGTATTTTTTTTGCTCGCGCGTTGATGGTGAAAGTTCTCGGCATCGATGTGGATGTCTGAAAAAAAGAACATATTTATAATTGCATAATGAATGTATCTTTAGTGTGAACCAACAATATTATTTTAAAAAAGTTATTATACTAAGAATTTGAAACTTACAATTTTTTACTCAATTTTCCGTCGGTATTTTATTTTTTATATTTTTTTGTGTCATTGAAATTTTTATTTCCGTGCTTCACACGATAGGTCATGATACTAAGAATATGTTGTAAAAATGTCAAAGCGATCTGAACCTTCGTTCAAGAGTTAGAACTTTCATAAGGTTCAAAAAAGTGAATCGTGGAAAAACGCCTTTGAAGTTGGCGGTCGCGTGCGCCGCGCGGTATCTATTATAAATGCAATCTTATCTTATTTTTGGAATTTTTGGAATTTTTCAATTCTGTAATGCTTAAAATGTTCCTAACCGTTCAGGCTAATGGAATCAAAAATAAATAAATAAATGAAAAGTTTTTAAATTTTTCGCGTATATAAGGCCTCAAGAGAAAAAGTCATCATTATATATATATATATATATATATATATATATATATATATATATATATATATATATATATATATATATAGTTGTTGTTTTATAGGCGAAACAATAACTAATTTTTGGCCTAAAAATTACTATTTATGTTCAAACGTCCGCTATTTTGTCACAAATCGATATTTTCAAAATCGGCTATGACAAGTACTAGATTATAGTATCTGATTTAATAATCTTTTTGGTTTTTTTTTAGATGATTTTTGAAGAAACGCCAGTACCGTATACAAAGATTTTTTACGACGCTCCAAGAATCATACAATATCCTTGTATATTTTCGATATTTTTAAATAAAGAATATTAAACATATTTTTGAATGTATATACTTTTAGATATTTAAAACTCCAATGCGAAATTTCAAATAGGTTTCCTTGAAAAAAATCACAAAAATGTCCTTTTTTCCGGCTCCTAGGTGGATATCTCCCCTTAAGCCGATTGAGTTGAAACTTGGTAGAAATATTGATAATATTGGTACCTTCTACTTGACGAAAATTGTTTTTGAAAAATTGGAAAAAACTACTTTTTTAATCCACATTTTGCAGAAATGTTACAACTATATATATATATATATATATATATATATATATATATATATATATATATATCGATGTGTGTGTGTGTGTGTGTGTGTGTGTGTGTGTGTGTGTGTGTATGGATATAGCATTGGTCGAACTTCCGATTAATCGATAGCTTTCACTCCCTATACATCCATCGGGTACTCGTAAACCTATATCATCTCCTATTCTCTTTCGAGAGCTTTGAAGAGGCTCTTCCTCGATTTTCCGTCTCTCTTCCTATCTTTCTTCCATTGTATCTGCATTCTGGTCGATCGACGCTGATGCCACATTCTCATTTTTCACTCGCACGATGAAACACACACACACACACACACACACACACACACACACACACACACACACACTCACATGAACAGGGACGTGTCACACATTTTCTCTGGCCCGCGCCTACTTTCTCTCCCCCTCGGCTTACGATCCATTACCATAATGGTACAGCGTATATAACGGTGCAATTTGTGGCGCTTGCGGTGGACTGACTGGCCGGGCACTAAATCAGCCTAGCAAACGTCTATCGTTCGGGTCAGACTGTATACGGGGGATAGGACAAATTCGTATCGATGAGAGGATCCTCGCGAAAATCCTTTGTCGCGTAGCATTGTGGTGGCGGTGGTGGGAAGGTTTGAGGATTCCTAGTAACTTACTTGCGTTTTTAGTGAATGCAGGGGGGAAGAAGATATGCGTGTTGCGGAAGTTCCTAGTAAGTTGTAGGGTTCACAGTTTTGAGGATCGTTGATGTTCCTAGTAACTTTCGTACAGTTCGCATGGTGGGGGAAACGTTCGAGTATTGTGGAAATCCCTAGGAACTTCCGTGCAGGTCATAGGGTGAAAAGTTTGTAGTGCCTTCTTAAGAGGGTAGGCCACTCTAGAGGTCGAAAAATACTCTTTTTGGGGATTTTTTTTCTCAGAAAAACTACAAAATAAATCGAGATTACAAAAAAGGGTGTTTATCATACATATCAGTGACTGTATATAATAATTTTTTTGAAGCGAAATTTCAAAATGGTGGCTGCGCAGCGTTTATCTCAAAATTGCATTTTTTTAGTTGGCTGGAAACATAACTCAGACAATTTCCAACCGATTCACTTGAAATGTTGAATATATCTTGAAAAATACATTGTCTATGGAAGTACGTAGGATTTTTTTATATTGCATAGTTCATTTGTTATTAACAATTATGTGACGAAAATTTTCACTTTCCAAAAATTTGCCTAAAAAATCGTCAGATAATTATTAATAACAAATGAACTATGGAATATAAAAAAAATCCTACCTAGTTATGTTTCCAGCCCACATGGAAATGAAATATATAAAAAATATATCCAAAGATACATAAAACATACATTAAATACATTTTGTACGAAAAGTTGGATATGTCAAGTATAATTTTGAATATGATTAAAAATCTATACGATATATAAATATAAATCCATTTAAGATACATCTTAAATATATCAAACATACAAACTGAATGTGTGTTTTATATATTTTAAATATGTTTGGTTAAGCAACTTGAGTAACAGATGACGTTGCAAATGAAAAACATCTTCAAGTCGGTATCTCGCGAAGACCTAGCTGCACTAGTCGGAATAAATGATCGGACAAAAAAATTGAAGGTTATGTAATCTCGTAATTCTATTCGATTATCGCTCTCTATGGGAACGCAATTAAGTAATTGATCCGATAATGTTAGTTGCTCTTGTAAATCCACACATTTCTCAATAAACTAACTCTGTGTATTGTACGATATGCAGACGATACGAAAGTTAATTTAACGGCGGGGTAAAGTTAATTCGGCGAAAAAAGGCATGTTTTTAAGATTTTTTTTTGGCGTAACGAATAGTGTTCGTTTATTGAAAAATTTACATATAATAAAGTAACATTTGAACAACATTCTCCTAAATTTGCATTGCAAAATATTCAAAATTGAGCGAGTGAAAATTAAACCCCGGAGGCGCCTCGAAAAAAAGTTGGTTTGCGGTGTGCACCATAACTCGCAACAGAATCATTTGAAACCAAAAAATCAAAATGCATTTGTTAAAGGAGATGTTTCTCGAGGTAATGACGGGAGGATTTTTTTTTTCGATTTTTCGATTTTTCGTAGCACTTGGGAGCCAAAAACCCGATTTTCGCTAAAAAAATCGGCTAATTTGTTGTTGAAAAATTAGTAATTATTAAAAAAAAAAACAAAAAAGCTCTCGACAATACCTGGTGAATTATGTGAAGAAGTACTGTGCAAAATTTCAAAGCGATTGGTCCAGTAGATTTTGAGTTATCGTGCACACGGACTTCAAATATGACAAGTCTCAGAAAAACGGTTTGAAAAACGCAGAAGAGAAGAGAACGGCATGGAGCAATAGACGCTCAAATACTCATAACTTCGTCAATTTTACTCCGATCGACTTGAAATTTTAACACAATATTCTTGATATATTATGCATTCATATAAAAAATTAAAAAAAAAAATTAAAAAAAAAATTTCAATACTTTACCCCGCCACTGTAAATTTTTTGAAAAATCGATTTTTTTTATTGGCTTAAAAAATAGTTTAAACCCTCTAGTTTAAAAATAGTTTAAATCCTTTTAACTTCTTTTTTTAATTTTTTCCAATAAAAAACTATTCGCAAAACTTTAAACGCGTTTTTCTCGAAACATGGTTTTTCAAAATGGCACGCAGCATAACTCGAACAATTTTCATTTTTTTTACTTGAAATTTTAACCAGATGTGAACATTTACATTATCTTGAGAATGTCGATCGGAATTTTCAAGAACTTTATTTATTGATTTTTTATTAACAAAAAACTTGCCGTTTTTTTCGTCAAAAATCAATTTTTTTTTTCAAACGCACGCCAAATCCACAAAAATTGATACTTTTTAAAATCCGATCGACATTCTCTAGCTATAGCCCTCTAGATTAATGGTTTTTTTTTGTTCTAGATTCAAAAGTGGACCAGTGGTGCTGCGTGCCGCGGAGCCCTGGAAGCAAAACATGTCCCGGGAAGATAGCTGTGGAACCGCCATTTTGTTTTTTTTTTACTGTAAAAAAATTTTATAATAAAGTTTAATGTATGCCCGATAACACCATTAAAAGTTTTTTTTCAAATACCTTCAATTCCGGGAGCAAAAAATTAGTGAAAAAACCTTTTTTTTTGAGCCGTTACAGTGGCCTTACCCCTTAACAAGTAGAACTAGCTCAGTGGGGAACGTCCCAGCTCAGCACTCAGAGGTCCCGGATTCGAAACCACCTTACGGCGTGTAAGCGTCTGATGTAATTTAAATTTGAACCATTAATATATTTGAACCGCAAACACTATAATCGTAATTAAGGACAAGAAAAAAATATCGTAAAAGGGTGCAATGATGTAAATAACGTCATAAAAAAAATTTTAAGAATATTTCAAGTATAGTTTAAATATATTTCAAGTATATCTTAAATACACGTTGAATATATTTCAGTAATATTTGAAATGTAGTATGAACATATTTCATGTATATTTTAAACGGAGTATGAACATATATCGTGTACATTTTAGATGTAGTTTAAATGCATTTAAAGTATATTTCAATTACAAGTCGAATACAGTTAAAATACATGTGTAGTATATTTTGAGGGTAATTTGAGTACATTGTAAGTATATTTTCAATATAGTTCGAATATACGTAACCGCCTATCCAACATATATATTTTTTTAATATATTCTGAAGATCTATTTTCGGCGAAAACTTTGATATCGCGAATATATTTTTAATGCATTTCCCGTATATATTGCATATATCTAATCTATATCTAAGATGGATAATATATATCTGAAATATATTTTACATCCTTTTTTAATATATCGAAAAATATATTTTTACGTATATTTTATTTCCGTGTGGGAGCCAACTTAAAAAATGCAGTTTTGAGACAAACGCTGCACAGCCGCCATTTTGAAATTAATCGCTTCAAAAAAATTATTATATACAGTCACTGATATGTACGATAAACATCCGTTTTTGTAATCTCGATTTATTTTGTAGTTTTTTTGAAAAAAAAAAAAAATCCTCAAAAAGCCTATTTTTTCGGGCTCTAGAGTGGCCTAAGGCCTTAAGGAGTTCCGAGGTGATGGAAACACAAAAGATGAAAAAGTTCGAGTATTGTGGAACTTTCTAGTAACTTTCATGCAGTTCACTGTTGGTTCAAAAGTTAGAGTATTATATAAATCCCTAGTGACTTTCGTGCAGTTTGCATGGTGGAAAAGTTTAAGCATTGTGGGAGTTCCTAGTAACATCCGTGTAGCTCAGAAGGTCCTCAGAAGGAGCGTTCGCGTACTGTGGAAGTTCCTAGTGACTTCTGTGTAGTTCAGTTGCTGGTGAAAAAGTTTGAGTATTTTATACACCCCTGAGGACTTTCGTGCAGTTCACATAGTGAAATCGTTTGGTTATTGTCTCTAGTAACTTCCGTGAAGTTCACATGGTGGTGGAAAGCTTTGAGAATTCTACGAGTCCCTAGTGACTTCCGGTTTGGAATTAGAAACCATTCGAGATTTCTACTCGAGTTCCGGCTGCCAATTAAACGTTATCGGAACTTTCACTGTATTCCTAGTGAATTCCAGTTGAGAACCAACTAGGTTGGAGGAGCCCATGGACGCTGGTGGACGCGCAGTTTCTGAATAATTACAGCGGGGCTATGAGCTTGATTCATCACCCAAGTTCTCGCTTCCTAAGATGCTTTATCTGCGTGCCGCAGAACCTCCAAGAAATTAATATGCTAATGATGGGCTCTTGCTCTCTTCCTAACTCTCACCGTCTCTCTTTCTCTCTGTTTCCTTCTCTTTCTCTTTCTTTCGAAGCGTAAATGTTATTGCTCTTATACCGCGCGAATTTTTACACGCCTAGTGCAGTGTCTCGCGGGCTAGAAAGCCAAACTTACGACAGGACCACAAGCTGCGGACTAAAGACTTACTTTTGGTTTATTGGGAGCTGGGAATGAGGCGTCATCTTTGGAACTTTTGTACTGCACCGTTTAATGAGGTAGTCAAAGTGATTTTTATATTTTTGAAATTTTGGTAAGGTAAATGTCCCAATTATTGAACCGCTAAGGATCTGGGGTATTGAATTCGGTGAGAAGAAAATATAAAATCAAGAAAAAACCATCGCTTTTGTGTTCAAATGATACTTTGATATTTTTACTTTCGAAAAATCACCCTTTAAATTATTTTTAAACGATTATTATTGAACTGGAATTATTGAACAATTATTGAACATTGGAAGTGCCTATGTCCCTAATATTGAACAGGCTTGTCCCAGTTATTGAACACTCTCGAGAATTCTTTTTCCGTTCTGAAAATATTATTTTGGGTACAATATTAAGAAATAAAAGCAAAATCAAACACTTAAATAATCTTTTATTAATCATGTAAAAATACAAAAATATATATTTAGTCTCTTTTGACAGGTTTGGGGTTCATTCGCGTTTGGTTTATTTTTGCTTTTCAACTCGAACTTTATTTTATTTTTATTTTCAGCTTCCTCGTTTTTATGTTCTGTTTTTGTTTGATTTCGTCGCCGCGTGGCTCCCTGAAATATCGGAGAGCAAAAAATATTGAACATCACATTCGTATTTTTAGGTTACATTTAGGTTATATTCGTTATTCGTTAGGTTAGGTTACATTTAGGCTACATTTAGGTGTTTATTGCAGGAAAATACAAATAAAAAATATATTTGACGATCTTAGAGGTATTATTAAAAGAATAAAGGTAAGTTTATTCAGGAACTTACAGTTTTTGTTTGAATACATTCGATTCACACGATCTGTCACACGTTAAGTGTCTCGATGTTTCGATGGATTTAATGACGCCATCTTGGAGAATTCGAGTGTTCAATAATTGGGACACACTGCATTTTCTATGTCCCAATGATCGAACACCGTAATTTTTAAACTATAATTAAATAAAAAAAATTTCATAAAAATTGTTATTTGTAAGAATTTTTCTGAGGAACCTGAGACGCCTTTACTTTTTGAGATGCGACAGTTTTTGAATTTTTTATGCCCTTACGCATGAAGCGGCGCGACTTAGCAAAAACGATAAGCAGTTACCACGAGATGTCAAATCGGGTCGCCGTTGCTGCTTAAATAATTTTTTGCTCTATTAATTAAAGCTTTTTTTCCACAAGTAAGGTAACATTTCGATAGCTAAAAGTTCCGTATATCTAATGCAATTTTTATAAATAAGTAAATTCATGCAGGTGAATGAGAAATTATAAAAATACAAGATAGTGTTCAATAATTGGGACATTTACCTTTCTTCATTACATTAATACTTAATGAATTGTAAGAGAATAATAGAGTTATTTTAATTTCAGTTTAATACCTACGTGAAATAAAAATTAAGCGTTAGTTGTAAAGACATTACATTTTATGCAAACTACAGTTGCTGTTGGAAAATAATGCAAAAAGTAAATAACCAAATTTCATGGTGTTACGCTGCGGTATCCTGTAGTAGTCTTATTAGTAAATCTATTTTGATGAATTAGTAAATCTGTGCTAGTAAATTAGTAAATCTTTTTTAGTAAATTCATCTAGTAAATCACTCAATTATCTTGGTAAACCTACCCAGTAAATTAGTAAATCCCTCTACCAAATTAACACGATGAATTCAAGGAGTAAGGCCACAGTAGAATTTTCAAAAAATCCATTTTTTTCCCCAAAACGGTGCTTTATCATCATAAGACTAAGTTACTATTCGATTTATAGCAAGACATTTTTTTTTCCACCGACTTTGCGCGTATAACGTAAGCCCACCTCTGGCACGTCCATAGAGTACCTAAAACTTTAAACGCGTTCTTCTCGAAACAGCTTTTTTCCAATTGGCGTGACAAATACCTTCAACAATTTTCACTCGATTTACTTCAATTTTGAAAGTTATGTTCCTAATTGCATTTCGCAGAGAAGTAGGTACGGAATTTTTTATTAATCGAAAACTTTTCATTTTATGAGCAGTTTTATACGAAATTTTTCACTGAAAATTCATTCAAATACCTACAACGCAATTCAAATACCTACAACTTTTGAATAAAACAATATTTCTTAAATTCCGTACGTACTTCTCTATGTATTCTAATGTAGATCGACGAGACTTTTTGTTTTTTGTTCCAGGTGAAAAATTGTCGATGCTAAATGTACATCGAAAAAAGAAACATGTATTTTCTAACAGATATTCATACTAAATAGATGTGTAATTAATTTTATGAGTGAATCACTTTTTCATACGAAAAAAATCGTTAAATTCGCACATGATTTAATACACGTTACTGTGGCCGAACCCCTTAATGCTTCCCTTACTATCCTTGACATTTAAAAATACTAAAAATTCAAATAATCCAATACCATTAAATTTTCCAATTTAATTATCAAACTAGTTCGATACACAGTAAATTGGAACGCTCCGTTAAAACCCACACGAATTATGTCCGGTATTTTAAGGGCGGGGTAAAGTATTAAAAATTTTTTTTTTTCATTTTTGTTTAATTTTTTAAATGAATGCATAATATATCAAGAATATTGTGTTAAAATTTCAAGTCGATCGGAGTAAAATTGACGAAGTTATGAGTATTTGAGCGTCTATTGCTCCATGCCGTTCTCTTCTCTTCTGCGTTTTTCAAACCGTTTTTCTGAGACTTGTCATATTTGAAGTCCGTGTGCACGATAACTCAAAATCTACTGGACCAATCGCTTTGAAATTTTGCACAGTACTTCTTCACATAATTCACCAGGTATTGTCGAGAGCTTTTTTGTTTTTTTTTTAATAATTACTAATTTTTCAACAACAAATTAGCCGATTTTTTTAGCGAAAATCGGGTTTTTGGCTTCCACGTGCTACGAAAAATTGAAAAATCGAAAAAAAAGTCCTCCCGTCATTACCTCGAGAAACATCTCCTTTAACAAATGCATTTTGATTTTTTTGTTTCAAATGATTCTGTTGCAAGTTATGGTGCACACCGCAAACCAACTTTTTTTCGAGGCGTCTCCGGGGTTTAATTTTCACTCGCTCAATTTTGAATATTTTGCAATGCAAATTTAGGAGAATGTTGTTCAAATGTTACTTTATTATATGTAAATTTTTCAATAAACGAACACTATTCGTTACGCCATAAAAAAATCTTAAAAACATGCCTTTTTTTCGCCGAATTAACTTTACCCCGCCGTTAAAACATCGAAAAAGTCGAATAACTCGCGTGCATTAAATTCTCAATTTATTTACCAAGCTACATCAACATGTGGTCGATAACAATAAAACATATTAATTAATTAAATATCTTCGTTGCGTACTTTAGTTAAATTGCGGGACTTGGCAATATCAGCGATCGGCACGGAGCTGTCGCTGATTATTGCGTGCTGCATTGCTTGGTGGCCGTAGGGTACATTATTGTTGGGCTCATACGAGCTGTACATAGGTTGGCTCTGTACACTGTGCGTAACATACGGGGCTGTATCCCTCTGTTCGTCGGCGCAGCTCATCACTCCCGCGTAGTTGTACACGAGTGTATAATAATGGTACGAGGGTGTTAGGGGGGGGGGGGGGTGGCAGGCGATACGAGCAAACGCAACAGGTTCGCATTGCCCGCGCGTTTACGATGAGAAGGATTCACCCATGGGAACGTGATATGAATGTACGCTCTTTGGCTGATGGTGCCTCATACGTCACTGGATCGTAGTACGAGAGCCTCGTTTTGATACGCGCGTCCCGTCGCGTTTTGTCAACGAGACGAGCTTTTCATTGTGCTAATGAGCCGAAAACATGTCGTATCGTTCTGTGCGTATCAAACACGTGGATGCCCGAACCATGTGGGAACGTCAGTTACACCGTTTGGGTATCATTGGGCGCGTGGTATGTTCAACAATGAGCGGGCAGCTGATAATCGCTCTTGAGTATTCAATTGAGCGATTTACAACGTTGGTATGTCGTGCCAGTCAGAATTCGACACTCTCCACAGTCTTCCGGAATGATTCGTGGAAACGATTGTTGTCAGGAGGGAACGTGACAAAAAATGGCAACTTAGGTTGTTACCAGATTTAATGTCAAGTTTCCATAATGCTACTAAGGATGGTAACAAGTTACCATAATGTTATCGAAAGAGATACCAAGTTACGATAATGTTATCATCGATGCTACCAGGTTACCATAATGCTACCAAGGATTCTACGGAGTTACCATAAAGTTATTGAGAATGCTACCAGGTTACTATAATGTTATCAAGGATTCTACCAGGCTACTATAATGTTACGAAGGTTGGCAGCATTTTGGTAGCTATCAGTTACCATGATGCTACCAGCGATGCTACCGCGTAACCACGATGTTACCGAGGTTACCCTAATGCTACGGAGTTAACATAACGTTATTGAGGATGCTGCCAGGTTACTATAATGTTATCAAGGATGCTACCAGGCTACCATAATGTTACCAAGGTTGACAGCATTTTGGTAGCTACCAGTTACCACGATGCTACCGACGATGCTAACAAGTAACCACGATGTTACCAAGGATGCTACCAAGTTACCACGATGTTACGAAGGATGCTAATAAATTACCATAATATTCCCAAAGATGCTACCAGGTTACCATAATATTGCCAAGGATGGTAGCGTTTTGGTAACTCGGCCAATAATGACGGTGTGATCCGTTTCACCAGCTGTTGAGCGCGTGTAATGTTCAACAATGAGCGAACGGCTGATAATCGCTTTTATGTATCCAATCGAGTGATTTATGACGTTTGCGTGTCGTGTCAGCCAGAATTCGACCTACTGTCGCCAACATGATGATATCATTGATCCAATCATCAAAACCGTGAAGAAAACCGGAATTGTCAGCCAGAACTCCAGCTACTGTTGCCAACGTGATGATGACAATGATCTACCCATCAAAAATCATGAAGCAAGCGAACAATGTCAAGTAACGTTCTTCCGGATCCAATACTCGGATGGGTGAACCCCCTCACTGACGAACTTACTTTTTAAAAAAGGCTAGCTGGTGACAATGTTCCAGGAAGATATCTCAAGAACCGGAAACAGTAAAGTGACGAGTGCGAAAGTGAAGCAACTGCCCGTAAAAGCCTCCAAGGAACATTGGAAAAATGAACACCAAATAGTTAGTCCATTCCTCCAGCGTTTATCTTGGCCAGCTGACTTCCGCGAGAATTTGCCCGCTTCAGGATGAGATTCTTATCGTCTCATTAAAAGCGCACTTCCCTTGGGCGAGGCGAAGTGGCTCATAGTGGTTCGCCCCGACCACCTCCCTCTCCAGACTTCACGCAGCATCCGGATGGCGTCACATGCTACAGTCTCGAGCACGCGATCCGAGAGCGGCACGACCGAAGTCTGTTACCTCAGGGATGTGTGATAGCGTCGGGTTCCCGTGGGAACGCATGAGATCGCCAGCACGCGTTGCCCAATATGAACAGGAGAACACAGTGCATTGCAGTCTCTATTGATTGCTGTCTGCGAAGCAGCTTTGGAGATCCGAATGTAGCCGAACAGAACAACATTGAGTGTTCAAAGCTGCGAAGCATGTTCATCGGCATTGTTCTAGGGAGAAATCTACTCATGGAGGTGAGTATCAAAGCTGAGGAATTTATTCGGTCTCTGTGAACGCGCGGATCAAATGCCTGAAAGGAGTTTGAGGTCAGAATGATGGCCCGAGGTTGAACGCCGTCGAAAAAAAAGATGCGTGTACTTCTTTTTCTCATACCAATGGATACATGTAGGATGTACTTCGAACCTCCCATATCTATGCAGTGTTGACTATCAGCACATCTGGCTGTTTTGAGGACGGTTGAAATGACCTTTAAATGAAAATGATTACGTTCAGCGAAAGATGATTTTGAAGACATCGGGGCCTATGTAATGATGAGTATAGGGACAGCACGCGATGAGGATCCTCAAAGACGACTGTCTTCAAATCGCCTTTCCACGTATATGTAACACATGCATATATACAGAGAGAGGGAGAGAGAGACAGAGGAAGAGCGGAGCGGGCAGTGCAATAAGCCATGAACCAGCTCGAAAGGCAGCGGAGAGCTCAGAGGCCAGACCATAGCGAGAACGGTCCGGACAAAGGTCAGCTGGGTCGTTGCACCCGCGGGCAGGGCATCTCCTGCAAGATGCCCTGCTGCCATGCCATGCAGCCGCTATATGTTCGCCTCTGGATCGCCTCCTGCTCGCGCAGTGGCATCGCAATGGCTCTCTCCCTCACTCTCGTGGATAGCCTTAGTCGGCCGACGACGGTTATCCACATAAGCGTGCATATACCTCCATAGGGAAGGCAAGTTATAGCCGGATAGGGATGACAGTTTGGGTGACATAACTTCCACCCCACGGCGATGATATAATTGCTATCCGCTTGCGCAAAATTCTGATAATCCATTTGTCATTCTGGCGCGAGTAAACCCAAACAATCCCAAAGAGTCCAACAGCTCTCATTGACGACATCCAGGAGTCTGGTAAGCGGAGTCTCCATCCAAGAAGGTTGCCAGAGTTGTCCAAGGAAGGTGGTTGAGATCACCGTGTGGTTGAAAGAAGGCTGCAAGGCGTGTGGTGTGATCGTGTCCATCGCGAATCGATTTTAACCGGCGCATTGGACCAGCCCCGTCCCTTTTTGTACCTTCGATGCGCCACGTTCGCAACGGGTGAAGAGCATATCGTGGCAAGACGGATATACTCTGCAAAGCCTCTTCCGTAGTTGATCGCCGCGCCGGTTGATGTCTCCGGGTTCCCAACTGTGCTCTCGTCGATCTTTTTCCCCGACGTGCTGCTTGGAAGCAAACGACGATTTCACGGCCACGCGATGATAGTCATATTCTTGCTGTTGAGATGAGTGTGCGCGAGCGCGATGATCCTACGGGCACCATCACGCGCTCGATGCCTTGTATGGAAGCACTCCCACCATGAACGGGGATAACTCGCGAGGCGGTGTGGTTGTGCGCGAATAGCGAACGACCAAACGGTCGCAACATCAACAGTTGTTGCAAACCGCCTAACGGGAATGTCTCGGTACACATGTATACACGTATACTCGGTGGAATTTGACGCACTAGCTTGCAGCTGCCGACATTCCAGCGCTGTGTAACGAACACCATCAGAACCATATAAAATTCAAGCTGTAAAAAGATCGTCTCCCTATCGTTGGACTTTCAAAGATGGAGATCTTGCGCAAAACAGCAGTTGGTGTCTGCACATTCCCCGGCAGAGCATAAGGCCTCGAAAGCCCTTCCGAAAGTCTCTAGATCATCGAAAAAAATGGACTGCAAATTCGTCCAGTACCATATTCACTTGTTTTGGGTCATGCAGACTTGGAAGTTGATTCCACTTTGGGGATCCATCGTGCAACGTCTCCAAGAGCAAGTACATCTCAGCCTGGCCGGTTTACAAGACGGAATGATTGCCAGCGCATCATAGAGGCAGCAAGTGACGCAATCGGTAGTCCAGGAGCGACATCGCCTCCATCCGATCATTAGCCAATCAGCAAGTGTGCGATCCGATGGTGAGTGGCAACCCGTCGCCGCGAGGAGGAATCCTCCGCACGTGCCTCATTCCAACTCTTCGCATGGCGATGAGAGACGAGCGTCAATTGGAAAGCCGATTTAATAGACCCCGTCTTCATGACATGTCGCGCCTATTCGTTTTCATACTGTCTCTTAGTCCCTCTTCGCGCCTCTCGTCTCTGCCAATCCTACGCTCAGTAGTTGGAAGAATGGAAGTAGATAGCGATATCCATTCGTTCCAATGAATGTAATCTTCTCACGGAAGATGCAACGATGTTACAGAATGACGTCAGAGGATCGTTGGTCTTGATAACCCAAACAAACCTAAATGTATCCATTTGTCCATTGGTACATGTTCATCGGTCGAGTTAATTTGGAAAATTAACCCATTCAGCCATGGGTAGAACCTCGGGCTTTTGGCACATTTGGCCCAATACAGTTGTGGGATTCATTTCTCTGGCAGGCCAACCATACGCTGCGCGAAATTTTGTCCGAAAAGAAGAATGTGCGGGTCAGTATCAGCGGACTTCTTACTATGGATTGGCTTGTATCTGAAGTAACTACGAGGATTCGTAGGTACTCGTGTACATATGTGTATGTTGCTCTCGGCCCAGACGGCGATGGTGGATACGCGATCTGAGACATTCGCTCCCTTTCTTTTTGCCCACAGAGGGAGATAGATAGATAGAGGGAGAGAGGGAGAGGGAGAGAGAGAGAGGGAGAGAGAAAGAGAGAGAGCAGAAATCTCGCAGGCACGAGCCTTCGTATAACAAAGGGCGATCTTATCTGGTGCACGGATCAAAACCAGAACATGGCCCCGGCATAGCGGGGATATCCGACATACCGAGCCGCAGTACAGAACGTGGAACGCTTGTATGTAGAAAGTGTATTACTGTGTATACGTGCAGCGCAAGAGCGAGCCCATATCTCATTGTTGAGACTGAGAGGAGTAGAGAGAGAGGGCGAGAGAGAGAGAGAGAGAGAGAGAGAGAGAGAGAGAGAGAGAGAGAGGGAGGGAGGGAGGGAGGGAGGGAGAAAGAGGTAGACACAGGCAGAGGGACAAGAGGGAGAAATCTCCACAGGATTGTTCCAACCATACGTAGGGCATAATTCCATTGTGCG
Source organism: Ophion obscuratus (assembly GCA_964007375.1). Classification (NCBI taxonomy): domain Eukaryota; kingdom Metazoa; phylum Arthropoda; class Insecta; order Hymenoptera; family Ichneumonidae; genus Ophion; species Ophion obscuratus. Next base: position 54,851,106 of record OZ023318.1, on the reverse strand, counting down.
CGACGGTGCGGTATCGAATCCTGCACTTCCACACTGTACCAATAGGGAGTGTAGGACATCGTTGGTAGTCGGCGAGCTCGCCTTTCCAACCTCGCAGTCCTTTCCTCTCGGCCTCATTTCACTTCGGCCCTTTCTACCTTCTTATGAATTCGTATCAGCTGTGGTGCCCATTTGCAACCTTCCAAATGATCACCACTGATGCTGTTAGGCAGCTCCTGACTCTCCACTGTCTTCGGGCATGGATTTGGGAAAACAATTTTTGTCACGTGGGAACGTGACAGAAAATGGCAACGGTGGTTGTTACTAGGTTTGGTATCATGTTGCCATAACGCTACCGAGGGTGATACCACGTTATCATAATGTTACCGAGGAAGGTAGCAGGTTGATGTAATGTTGTGAAGGATATTATCAAGGTAATGTTACCAGGGATGCTACCACGTTACCATAATGCTACCAAGTTGCCATAATGTTACCAAGGATGCTACCAAGTTACCATAATGTTAGCAAGGATGCTACGAGGTTACCTTAATGTTACTAAGGCTGGTAGCATTTTGGTAGTTACCAAGTTACCGGAACGCGACCAAGTTACCGTTAGGCTACCAACGATGCTACCAGGTTGCCATAATGTTACCGAGGATGGTACTACGTTACCATAATGCTACCACGTTGCAATAATGTTACCAAGGCTGGCACGATTGGTCGCAAGTTACCATAATGTTCTCAACGATGCTACCAGGTTAGCATCATGTTACCAAGGCTGGCAGCATTTTGGTAGCTGATAAGTTACTGCAATGCTACCAAGTTACCACAATGCAACCATGATGCTACCAACGATGCTGTTACCATAATATTCCCAAGGTTGCTACCAAGTCACTATAATGTTCCCAAGTTTGCTACCAAGTTACCACAATGTTCCTAATGATGCTACCACGTTACCATAATATTCCCAAGGATGCTACTAAGTTACCATACTGATATCAAGGATGCTACCAAATTACGATGATGCTACCAACCATGCTAACACGTCACCATAATGTTACCACGGATGCTGCCAAGTTACCACAACGTTACCAAGGCTGATAGCGTTTTGGTAACTCGATCAATGATGATGCTGTGGTCCGTTTCAACAGCTGTTCAGTGCGCCCAGTGGCCGGAAGCGATCCTGCTTCTTACGAATGAACGAATTCACATATCGAACCGTGACAAATCCTGGTGCTTACCCTGGGCCTGACCATTTCTACTCGAAAAGTGGCACAATTTTTAAATATTTTCCTGGCACTAAACGTAACGATTTCCAATGTGAACGGGGGACCTTTGTCTCTCGTTTTCTCCGAGTACGAAGCTGTAAAATATTAACGACACAATAAGACATTTATTTGCATCTCTCCGCCATTATTCTTCTGGCGCAGTCGTGTAATGAGCATTCACGTCGGTGTATCTCGTGCGTGGCTGGACCGCGCAATATTTTTTTTTCCACGTAGGAGGGGATACCATTTTCTTATCTCTCTCTCTCTCTCTCTCTCTCTCTCTCTCTCTCTCTCTCTCTCTCTCTCTCTCTCTCTCTCTCTCTCTCTCTCTCTCTCTCTTCTCTCTCTTTCTCTCATGAGTGTCAGTGGCACATAGTTGAGCAACTCGAGGACGGTAAATATGTTCGGAAAGCAACATTTTATGCCGCGGATCTATCCATCGCGCCGCTTTCTCGTTACAATCCTAAGATATATTGTACATAAATATATCTATATAATACCAGGGAAGTATATATTTTTGATGAACGTCCATGATCATTAGGTGAATATATAGAAGCGTGAAACCTGATCGCTTGCGCGCAGCTTGAGAAAACAACCCTCGCCTACTCTTTGCCTCTCCTCTCTTGCTTCGCCCCCCTCCGTCGTCTTGCCTGGTTGCTCAGCGGAGCTAGTCGAAGAGACGATGACGTTTACGAGCCACTTCTCCGCGTCTGGTACTTTTTCTCGGTATTGCTGTTGTTTTTATTCATTTATGTTTTTTTTTGTGGTGTTTTTTCGTTTTCTCATTGTCACTACTATTGGGTACCCATGAATATTGATATATTAATAATGATGCAGCGTGCACGTATTGTTAAATTATTGGAGGACTTTTTTTTATGGTTGTTCATGGTATCGAGACATTGGAAAAATACGAGTTTTTTTTATCGCATAGTTTTATAGTCTAGAGTCTTGAATTTAAGTTGCAACGAAAATTTTATGAAAATTCTTTTATAAAATTGGGTAAAAAAATACTGTTTCATAAAACGGTGTAAGTCTTGTCTCACAATCTATTTGTCCGATTCATCATTAGAGAACATTTTCTATCGTATGACCGGATGATTTTTTCATATGTTTATGAATTTGTTAATAACAAGTAAATAAGGTTATTCGTTTTTGTCGAAAATCGAACTTTTATTCTGCAGCTTGCCATTTTCGTAATTTTAAAATTTAAAAAATTCCGTTTTCACTATCTGATCATAATGAAGTTTCATTATTACACTAGAAGTATTTGGAATTTTCTATTTTTTATTCCAGATGACCGTAGTTGCTATAATAATCTCCACCGATTGGCCATGCAGCATCGACAGCTCTTTGTTTAAATAATGACAGCTCTATTGTTTATCAATATTTTTCACTAAAAAAAGAACTCGATTTTGACAAGACTATATATCAATTGTGTGTAAAATCCCGACCTCGTCATCCCTATACTCTCATCAGAAAAAAAATATTGAAGATCAACCTCTTTTTTGGACCGCAAGCTAGCTTCTGCCTGAAAAGAAAAAACGCATGTACAGCCGGACGCCCCAATTTTATAGCACTACTAATTGTATGTTGTTGGCTCATGGATACAATATCTTCATTTTATCGCAAATAATGGAAATTATTCGATTTCAACATAAATTGCTAGATTATAATGCTTTATTTATTCATATTTTCTGTTTATTTATAACAATAAAAATTGTTCCATATAATCACTACACCAAATTACTAAACGATATATTTTACATACACTCAGAGCCTTTGAAGTCTGAAGAGGGATGAACCGTATATTTTTAATCCCGGACTTCTAGCGATTAAAAGTACTACTTTACTCTCTATCTAGTCGCAATTATAAGCGAGGAAAATAGGGTAGTGGTATTTAAGGGATCTTCTCACTTTAGACGCTAAAAAAGGTTATTTTCATGAATTATTTTGATAGCTTTATATTATAAATATTGATATAAAAGTTGTTACACTTAATAAATACACTTTCGAAATACATTTTAAAAAATTATATTTATTTAAGCCACTATTTATAGACGAAAATGGTAGTAAAAAAATTGTAGGTCTGCGCTGTTGATGAAGACTCGGAGATGGATCATCCGAAACAAAAAATCAAACGATTTCAGGTTCAGTATGTTAATGGCAATAGCGCATATCATACGATTTTTCATATATGCAAAAATAACAAAATGGGGGACATTTAAAACAAACAAAAAAAAACGTGTTTTTTCACAATTTTTGGCAAAAAAAGTAAATACCAAAATTTAAAAAATCCTGGATATGCGCTATAGTTATAGTTGCAAAGAATATGTGGTTAAAATTCCATAAGGTTCGGTTCAGAAGTTTCGAAGATTTTATCAACAAGCCGTCGAAAAACGTTGCCTCGAGAAAAACGCGTTCAAAGTTTATTTGGCTTACATACATACATTTAAAATTTGTTTAATGTATTTCGTAACTGTATTTCTTAAGTGCAACAAATTTTATAACAATATCTATAATATAAACCTTTCAAAAAATTGATGAAAATAGCCTTTTTAGCGTTTAAAGTGAGACGACCCCTTAAAATACATTTTTGGCTTCTGAGACACCATTGAAACTATAAATTTCCAAGTTACCTTGCCTGGTGTTCCTTGACATTTTCCAATTCGAAAAAATCGTCATTTTCGATACCCATCGAAAATTTTAATTCGAACGAAAAATAAGCGAAATATCAACTTTTACAACTCTTCATATATTGTTTATTTTTACTCGATAAGCCTAAATTTACCGTCAAATCTTGGCGCCCCGGATATAGTACTCTTGCAAAATACATCATTCCATTACACATAGTGCATCCCCACTATCAATCCACACTGAGAAAAAGACTAATTGAATAAAAAAAATATATTGGTTGATCCAAATGAATGTGCTGCTGCGGAGTGCCACCGATATATGAGATCGTTACAATACTATAAAATATTGGAAAATGTGATTGATTTAAATAACATATTATTTTATTTGAAGAAGCTCTTCTGTTCTCTGAATATCTACATTATCCTTCAAATAAAATTATGTTCTATTGAACCCATTCTATATACAATCCGTAGATGTATTGAATGAAATAATCAAACGGTTGCTACAAACATTTTTTTATTTCGTACAAAAATATAATCAATAGAATTTATTATTTCTTTACTACATCGAAACGAATATGCCATGGGACGTAAGTTTTTCAATTTGTTATAAATCTTAAATAAAAAGTGAGCATTAGAATGATCATCCACGACAATAGTGACGAGAATGTCAGATATCCAATGGAGTATCAGATATTCAACTGATTAGAACAGATACTACACTTTGATCTTAGCCACAGGCCAAGAAGCGATACTCTCTAGAGTTTCCCCAGCTTTTAAGGCGTTACCCCCACTTGTAGCGCAAAAAAAGGCCTTTTTCATGAATTTTTTTAAACAAAACTACAAAACTTTTTTAATCGATCAATATACCATCTTAAAGAACACATCTTGAAGAACTTTCAGTAATTTTTTTATTGAAAAATATTGCATTGTTTAGTGGCAAATGGCCGTCAATGAAATAATGTTTTTATATACACGGTTTGCGGTGACCAACATTGCGGCGAAGTGGATCATCTGAAAAAAAAAATGCGGATGGATTTAGTCAAATATAAGTATAAACTAGTCTTTAATCGAAGGATTTTAAAAAATATTCATTTTTCACAAAATGGTGGACAGTCAAAGTTAATGGTTCAATTTTAACGAAAAAAACGGCCGTTTTTTGGCTATAAAACGGCGATTTTTTTTTCGAAAAAAAATCGAACGATGAAAGACTACATTTTTATGTATTAAATAAGCCTGAAAAATTTCAAGAAGATCGGTTCATTAGTGTTCGAGTAATCTTGGTCACCGACTTCAGAAATGCCATTTTGAGAAAAACGCGTTTAAAGTTTCAATTAGCCGGTCGTTTACACAACGGATTCTTCTCTTTCAACGCTCATATCTCAGTCAATTTTGTTCGGATCGACTTGAAATTTTCAGGACATATTCTCAGATACTTATACTTCAAAAAAATGCAATAAAAAAAATCGATTTTTTCAAAATCGCAAGTGGGGGTAACCCCTTACCTATACTTTCGGTTCGCGCTACGCTTGCGAGAAACGAGCGCGCTTGCGGCTTCTAGCGGTTACTCCGAGAACTACGAGTTTCCTCACACCTATAATTTCGGTGGCGCTCGGCAATGATTTGGTTGAATTTTTTCAACCAAATGTTCAAGAAACAAATTTTACTTTCGCATAATTTTTTAACCAATTCAAACATTTGCTTAATATTTTTCAATAAAAATAAAATATTATTATTTTAACGAATAATGTACTTAAAAATCAATATTAGATATGGTAAAAACTATAAAATAACATATAAACTCAATAGAAATTTTATTTGAATCAAACGAGCGAAATTCAAGTTTTCTTGTGTACTCGAACCAACAATATCCATGTTATGAATTGAAACCCTTTTTTGTTCCTTGCAGAAATTGCATTCAAAAGTATATGATTTGTTCGCGATCATTTTTTAGATAGTTTCAATAATATATTGTTCTCGGCTAACAATATATCTTTTGAATGAAAAAAAAAAAATTCCAATTGTATCATGTTATTGAAGTCAATAGCTTTTCGTTGGGATTAATAAATCCAATTATTTACACCAACAATTTTACGATTGGGGTTATTAAATGAAATTAACGGAATTTCACTTAATAACCCCAATGACATTGGATCGATGATTTTTTTTTCAGTGCATCAATGCATGTCCGCACCGCGATATTGCCTCCTCTCCAGATCATATATTTCTCAAAAAAAAAAAAAGATCCGTTTTCAACCATGCTACTCATCCGCTATATATAATAATTTAAAATAATTTTAAAATAATTTAAAAAAAAATAATATTGATGGCTGACACTGAAGACACATTCATTACGCAATTATAAATATGTTAATTTTTTTTAGACGCAACAAAAAATACATTGCTTTATTATGTTGTATCTCCGCCATTTGTTAATATTTCCGATTTTTTTTACATATACTTAACCATGTACATAACTGATCTGTAAAAAATATGTTGTCAATATATGCGTCATTTTTTTTAACGGCGTCTACAAAAGTACCTTCAAAAATCGGCGAAATCGCGTATATAAGGCCTTAAGGGGAGATATACACCTAGAAGCCGGAAAAAGGTCATCTTTGTGATTTTTTTTTCCAGGTAAACTATTTGAAATATCGGATTGGCGTTTTAAGGGGTAAGGCCACTGTAACGGCCCAAAAAAAAAGGTTTTTTCACTAATTTTTTGCTCCCGAAATTGAAGGTATTTGAAAAAAAAACTTTTAATGGTGTTATCGGGCATACATTAAACTTTATTATAAAATTTTTTTACAGTAAAAAAAAAAACAAAATGGCGGTTCCACAGCTATCTTCCCGGGACATGTTTTGCTTCCAGGGCTCCGCGGCACGCAGCACCACTGGTGCACTTTTGAATCTAGAACAAAAAAAAAAACCATTAATCTAGAGGGCTATAGCTAGAGAATGTCGATCGGATTTTAAAAAGTATCAATTTTTGTGGATTTGGCGTGCGTTTGAAAAAAAAAATTGATTTTTGACGAAAAAAACCGCAAGTTTTTTGTTAATAAAAAATCAATAAATAAAGTTCTTGAAAATTCCGATCGACATTCTCAAGATAATGTAAATGTTCACATCTGGTTAAAATTTCAAGTAAAAAAAAATGAAAATTGTTCGAGTTATGCTGCGTGCCATTTTGAAAAACCATGTTTCGAGAAAAACGCGTTTAAAGTTTTGCGAATAGTTTTTTATTGGAAAAAATTAAAAAAAGAAGTTAAAAGGATTTAAACTATTTTTAAACTAGAGGGTTTAAACTATTTTTTAAGCCAATAAAAAAAAATCGATTTTTCAAAAAATTTACAGTGGCATTACCCCTTAATTATATAAAAGTATATGCATTCAGAAATATGGAAAAAAAAGATCGGTTTTCAACCATGCTACTCATCCGCGAGTATAATAGCGGCGAGCCCAACAGGTGCGCGCAGCTTCCGTAATATACCTTGTGCGAAGTGACTCTCGCGAGACCCGCAGCCAGTGCTCATCTAGGAAATCGCGAAAGCGATCCTCCCCCCTTCCCCTCGTTTTTCCTCCTCCCCTCCCCCTTCACCAGCTAGGCCCAACGACCAAGAGTCGTGGATCTTGCATATCTGGGCTACGGATGTACCCCGTATAGTTAGAGCAACAGCCCCATACATACATGCATACCAACGTGCCATACGAGTATTCATACGCGAGTTGGACGACCTCCACATGTGTTGCAGCAAGAGTTACAAGACCTCCTGGACCAGGCTGACTGGCGAGAACGAAGAGGAAATATAAATGAAGTGCGCTATTAGACGAGTGGAGATCGCGGTCCTGCAGGGGGAGGGGAGGTGGTACAAAACGACCTACGGGAAGAGGAGTGTCAGCGGGCTGTAACGGCGCTTGAAATCCTACGATGGGGCCGTGTAACGAGTCGGGGCATTTAGAGAGCCAAGGTGGTATAGAGGTACACGGGATGAGGGATTATCATATGCGCGCGGATGCCAACTGCTTCCATGACACGTACGAGGTGGTGAAGAAAAAGAAATGATGAATTGTGATGACAATTGCGCTATTAAAAATCGTAATGGTGACAATAACAACAGTGTAAAAAATTTCTGTATAAAAATTAATATACAAGTGTAGGAAGTTTTTATGCGGACACCGCTTATGAAATTTCAGATACGATTTTGAAATTCCAAAACATGTTATTTTAAAAATGAACGTTCCGTAATATTAATATACTTGTGAGTTTGAAAAATAATGCACGTGTCAAGAAATAATCACATTCAAGTATATTGAAATCAAGAATCATTTGCTGATATCAAAATACGAGTGTATATTAAATTCAAGAACCATCTGCTAATATCAATATACGGGTGTGTATTAAAATTACTGATCCTAAGAATTTAGTTTATTTCAGAAATTGATAATTGCAATACGTTTTTACGTAAAAATTATCAAATTAAGACCACTCAATTTATGTACTGTATGATGCTTTCGTGATACCTGTGTATATGATTTTTTCGCAGCTTTATCCCACAATTAATATTGAATACTTGAATAATAAAATTTAAATGCAGTGAAATCACTGCACGTATGTATTTTTTTTCTTTATATATGTGTATTCATTTAAATGCAGTGAAATCACTGCAGGTATGTGCTTTTTTTTCTTTATATATTCCTCAGATACACGGTGTCCTTCCCCTTTTACCATCCCCTCCTTTATTCCTTCCATCATTCACAATCCTTTCACAGTTCCCTCCTCTACATTCCTCCCAGAGCCCCCCCCCCCCCCCCCCTAGAGTGTTGACCGCATCCACTCTTTCCTAATGCACTACTGTATCGCATTTGCACGAGGGCCCAGGGAAACTGCGGAAAACCTGGGCCGATACAGGCGGATATATTCGGCTGAGTTTCAGTTGTATTACCATCAGAAACTCAGAAAAACTGCCTCTCACTCAGAGGTTGACGCGCAAAACCAATTCACGGGCAAGCGGTCACCGCTCCAAGTATTGGCAGCCTCCAATGCTGCTTAACGGCGGGGTAAAGTTAATTCGGCGAAAAAAAGACCCAATAAAATAATAACTATTATTTTATTGTTATTAAGTAATTCCACTTTTTATTGAAATGTTTCAATATTTAGTAGGTGCTTGCAAAATAACAAATAAAACACATTTCATTTTGAGTATTTTTTTATTATATTCATTATGAATCAATGATACAAATTGGAATTAGCCTTTCGGAATTAGCGCTATAAATTTGTTTTCTTTTATTGTCATCAGTATGCACGTATTTGTAATTTTTTCTGCTTTATAAACGCTAGATTTCCCATTTAGATCGCATGCTTTTACATGCTGTATGTCACTGGTAAAACTTTGAAAACAATAGTTACGTATTGCGTCGCAACGCTTAACGAAAATCACAGTCATCGAACTCAAAAATGCATTCATTTATTTATAAATACCAAAATGGAATAAATTAAGAAATAATTTTTTAGGACAAAATATATGAAATCATGAATTTTATGAAATTTTATCATCTAATGAATTTTACGAAATAAAAATACAGAAAATGTAATAAAATATCGTATGATTGCATTATATTACTACTATACTTATCGGAAACCAACAAAAAAAATTCTAATATATCAAGAACTGACGAGCATAATCTTCAGTATTGGATATAAAATTCTAAAAACTGATGATTTTTTAATTATTTTTTATTCCATTAGCCTGAATAGTTAGGAAGATTTTAAGCTTGACCGAATTGAAAAATTTCAAATATTGTCAATGTTACTAGCTCTTGAACGAACGTTCAGATCGCTTTGAAATTTTTACAACATATTCTTAGTATCATCACGTATCGTGTGAACCACAGAAACAAAAATTTCAACGACACAAAATAATACAAAAAATAAAATACCGACAGAAAATTGAGTAAACAAATGTTAAGTTTCGAATTTTTATTATAATAATTTTTTTTTAATTAGTGTTGGTTCACACTGAATATACATTTATTATGCAATTATAAATATGTTAATTTTTTTCAGACACATACATCGATGTCGAGAACTTTCACCATCAAAGCGCGCGCAAAAATAAAGACATTGCTTTATTTTACTTTATTGCTTTATTTTACTATTGCTTTATTAACCTCCGCCATTTGTTAATATTTCTGATTTTTTTACATATACTTAACCATGTGCATAAATGATCTGTAAAAAAATGTTGTCAATATACGCGTCATTTTTTTAACCGCGTCTAGAAACGTACTTTTCTTTATGCAGGGGTTATATGCAGTTAAAATTTTCGAAAAATCGATTTTTTTTGTATTTCACCTTCGCAATGTACATATATTTAAATACACACACAGAAAATATCATGTCAATCCGGCGAATATTCTCGAAGTTACATGCACATTTGTAATTGTTTTTTTTACTATATGTAAAGTGCTTTTGAAAATTTAAACGCGTTTTTCTCAAAACCGTGTTTTTAAAGTCGGCGAGCAAGATTTCTCGGAAACGGCTAAACCGATCAGTCTCAAATTTTAACACGATCTTTTTCAATTTTTTTTAGTAATTAATCGGACGTTTTACATCTGACAATTACAACCATAACTTCCTGGTGGAGCCATCTTTTGTCAAACGGCGGAGACTTATTTGTACTTCCGATAAATAAATTAGTAGATCAAAAAATAGGAAAAAAAAAAATCGACCTTTCTGGCCCGTCACAGTGGTGTCTTCCCCTAAAAAAACATGACCACCCTCTAATAGTCACCCTGTAAATTATATATATATATATATATATATATATATATATATATATATATATATATATATATATATATATATATATAAATAATGGAGCCCTTCAGAATCTCGCACGTATTAGCGAAAACGTCGCTAATGGCGGTAATGGCACGTTGTAGGTATCGGCGCGAGTACATAAGTACGAGGAGGACCCTTCGGTGCGATCTCGCGCGCGGAGCTCTCTTTGAAACGCAGGCTAATAGGAATTCGTGCGCATGGCCGGAAAAGAGGGTACGTAATGACGGCGCGCGCATCAATATGGCAAAACAGCGTGTCGAAGGGCGACGGCACTATATCGATATATATAGTCCCGTCATTCCGCAATATTTCGCTAATATTGCGCAATTACTTTTTTTCCTTGCTGCCATTATCCGTAGGAAGTAATAATTACGAATGTTGGTAATGAGGTAAGAGAGAGAGAGAAAGAGCCCTTATGGACATACGCCATATTGATGCGTTGCGGTGCATCTCCACTTTATAAAATGTACATATAAAATATGTATACAGGGTGAGAAAATAAAAAAAAAATTTGGAAACAGTTCAAAGGGCTGAAGCGTGATTGAAAATCCATTTTTTTAAAATTCGTTGCCGTTAGGGGGAGACGATTTAAAAAGCGTTTATTTTGAAAAACGTTAATTTGTGACTCTTTGTGAATTTAGAAAAATTTATAAGAATTTATTAAATAAATAAGTATTTATTTAATTTATACGAATTTATAAATTTATGAATTTATAAATTTATGAATTTATAAATTTATGAATTTATAAAAATGACTCCATGTTCATTATCGGCCTCGAGCTGATATCCGTTCTTTTTTATTTTCTTCCTTTGTCAAGGTGATTGAAAGGTCACGAGAGGTCATCGGTTTTTGTTTAAGAGAGTGCAAGGGAGGATTTTAAAATAGGAATTTCCATTTCTGAATGTGGAGTTAACGACGATATCTACTTAAAGCGTCCTCTTGAAAAAACAAAACTGAGATGAAGATCTCGACGAACTCTTCGAATTTCGTCTTAGGGGGTGGCGTACCTTCAGGCGAGGAAAACAATTTAATGATTTTTTTTTTTTAATGAACGATTTCTTCACCACTTTTGAGAAAGTTTTTTTTTATTAATCTTCAAAAGTGGGGTAGGTATGGCAGGGCTTTTAAAGCTGCATTTTCAAAACTGGCGTGACGTATAGCTAAAAAACCAATCGACCTATTCTGTACATCGAAAGACAAAAAAATTCGAACTGCTTGATATTCGTACTAAATAGATGAGTAATTAATTTTATGAGTGAATAACTTTTTCACACGAAAAAAATTGTAAAATTCGCACATGATTTTATACCCGTTACTGTGGCCTAAGGTCTTAAGGGGCCAGTCCACTTTGAAAATTTCAAAAAAGAGATTTTTCGACTGTTTTCGAAAGTACATACATTCAGAAATATTGGGTCAAAATTTGATGACAATCCGAGCTCTCTAAGTATTTTCTTTACCTGAACGTCAGGACCTCATTTTGTCTACCTGAGCGTGAAGCGCGTTCGGCCGATCATAGTATAAACTTCAAACACGTTTTTCTCGAAACAACATTTTCAAAATCTAGCTCCATCGTATCTCTAAAACTAATAAACCGATTCACTTGAAATTTGAACCACATATTGTTAACATGATTCGCACCAAGATGACCCTCGATGGTTTTAAAATTTTGATTTTTACTCTTTCTTTTGCGAAAAACTGCGAAAAAACGCATTTTTTAAAACTTTTTTTGTTTTTCATCTGCCATTTTTTTATTTTTCGATAAAACTTTATATCCGAGGGTCATTTTGTAGCTGGTGTCATGCTGAATCTAATGGACTTTGATTTTTTTGTTTCAGACAAGCCGTTACCGAGTTGTCATGGAGCTACCTAGCCCGCTTATTTTTGATGCGTTACGTTAAACTATAGTTTTTGTACTTAAAAATGAATAAAAATGAACTAAATTTAAAAAAAATGTATTCTAAGACTTTATTTATCGAGCCAAACAACTTTTATATTCATATATTTTATAAAATCCTCAAAAAAATCGCGCAAATAGCCTTTTTTCTTGGCTCCAAAGTGAACTGGCCCCTTAATGAGAGAAAAATCTCCGTTGGTTCTTTTCAGATTAACGGGGTATGCCTCACTGGAAGCCCAATTTAAAGGGTCAGAATGATGATTCGATAAAGTTCCGAAAAGCCCATACCGCTTTTTTCCTTGAAATGTTGCACACTTATGTATTTCGACTCGCTGAACACGAATATGATAATTAAAATTGGCGCAAATTTGATTTGAAAGATAAAAACTCCAAAAAAACGGTGCTTTGTAGTTTTTGAAATTTTATTTTAACAAATGTTAGTCGTAGAGGAAAATTTCTCCTACGAAAATTGTAGCCCATCAACAGACTGATAATTTATGTTCTGTACAAATTTTGTCTTAAGGCAGTAGTCTGCTTTAGAAGCCGAAAAAAAAGCGTTTTTTCAGCAATTTTTTTGAAAGGGAAGGAAATGATTGCGGTAAACGAAATTTTGAGACGATAGTGTATTATATTCAAGCTTTAAAAAACAATTTTTATTATTAAAAAATATTGAAATTTTTCAAAGTTGTAACGATTTTTCTAGGGCGCCTGGAGTCTGCACTTGTAAATCGGTGCCGGTGATGGATTTTTTTTTAGTTTTTTTTTAGTTTTTATAAGTTCCTTTTCTATATGAACTAAAAAAATACCGCAGAAATGATGAAATTCCGAATTTTTCCGAAATTTGAAAAAAAAATTCACTTTTTTTGGAAAAAAAAAAATTCACTTTAAGTTGCAAAACAAGTAATTTAAATAGTACTTTTGTCCAACTTTTTTAGTTCAAATAGAAGATAATTTAATACTGAAGCTAGATCACTTTGATTTTTTTCGATCGGACATATATTGTTTTTGCTATCGCCGGCACCGTTTTCTAAAACTTGTGAAAATGAAAACTCGAGAAAACGGGCTTTAAAGTTTTCGGTGCAAAAAAATATAAGTTTTTGGATACTTACACTAATTAGATGTTAATCAGCTATCCCCGGGCCATACAATAATCCTTCCTAGAATAGATTTAAGACAAAAACGAAAAATCGATTTTTTGAAGCCTGTAAAGCAGACTACTGCCTTAAGGCCTTACCCCCACTTGTAGCGCAAAAAAGGCCCTTTTCATGAATTTTTTAAAAGAAAACTACAAAACTTTTTTAATCGATCAATATACCATTTTAAAGAACACACCTTGAAGAACTTTCAGTGATTTTTTTATTGAAAAATATTACATTGTTTAGTGGCAAATGGCCGTCAATGAAATAATGTTTTTATATACACGGTTTGCGGTGACCAACACTGCGGCGAAGTGGATCATCTGAAAAAAAAATGCGGATGGATTTAGTCAAATATAAGTATAAACTAGTCTTTAATCGAAGGATTTTAAAAAATATTCATTTTTCACAAAATGGCGGACAGTCAAAGTTAATGGTTCGATTTTAACGAAAAAAACGGCCGTTTTTTGGCTATAAAACGGCCATTTTTTTTTCGAAAAAAAAATCGAACGATTAAAGACTACATTTTTATGTATTAAATAAGCCTGCAAAATTTCAAGAAGATCGGTTCATTAGTGTTCGAGTAATCTTGGTCACCGACTTCAGAAATGCCATTTTGAGAAAAACGCGCTTAAAGTTTCAATTAGCCGGTCGTTTACACAACGGATTCTTCTCTTTCAACGCTCATATCTCAGTCAATTTTGTTCGGATCGACTTGACATTTTCAGGACATATTCTCAGATACTTACACTTCAAAAAAATTCAATAAAAAAAATCGATTTTTTCAAAATTGCAAGTGGGGGTAACCCCTTAAATCATTATTTTCCAAGGAAACGGGATAATTCTCCAATAAGTATATTTTGATAAGCTCCATTAGTTTCGATATTATCTACTTACCCACTTTACTGCATATGGGCCCAAATAAACCCAAATAACACAAACACAAACAGCAATCAAAACAAACCGAACCAAACTCGGGTATGTTGAATCGCGGGGTGCGTAGAACACTGGGGTGGGTTTGTTGGGCACCTTTGATAACATCGAAACCAATAGAGTTTAGTAAAATATATTTACCGGAGTATTATCCCTTTTTCTTGGAAAATAATAATTCAAGACAAAATTTGTATAGAACATAAAATATCATTCTTTTGATGGGCTACAACTTTTATAAAAGACCTTTTCCTCTACGATCAACATTTGTTGAAATAAAATTTAAAAAACTACAAAAACCCGTTTTTTCAGTGTTTATCTTGAAAATCAAATTTGCGCCAATTTTAATTATCATATTCGTGTTCAGCGAGTCAAAATACATAAGTATACAACACTTCAAAGAAAAAAGCGGTATGGGCTTTTCGGAACTACACCTTGATGATTTTTTTTCTAGCCACACATTCGTTGGAATAAATTAATGTTTTCCCAGCATGTTTTACACGTGCATGTGGCTACGATGTAATTTTTTCCGGAGGAAAATCTTTCAAAGTGTTCATGGCGCTGCAGTTGCCGTTGCAGTCCTCCGGCAGCAACGTCATAAACGGCAGGATCTAGCAGGCTCAAATGTAATTCGAAATAAACATAAAAAAAATTTCTTCAAATATGTCCAACTGGCTATGGGTTTACGATCCACTTTTCGATATTTCGAAAAATACGAAAAATGACAGCTTCTCCGAAGAAAACCTCATTTTTCTCTTGACAAACAGCATGCTAAACTCATTGCTATTAACAAATGGTTCATCCATTAAAAAAATGCGAACATGAACCGCAAATGGTTACTGTTTAAACGCTAACTGTGCAAATTCAAGTGAATAGTGTGAAAGTTACTCAAGATATCAATCCCGCCGTGTCAAAGTATGTAATTTCGAGATAATCGCGTTTAAGGAGATTGGAGCGATTCAGTTGAGTCAAATGACGGTTTATTCATATTTTTTTTCTCAAGGAACCTCAAAAAAATGCTTACGAGGTACAGATTTATTCTATATACGCTAATTTTTTAAATATATAATTAAAGGGCAAAATTATGCATTTCAACATTTTTATTGGGAAAATAGAAAAACTTTTGTGTTACTACCAACTTGAAAAAGCATAACATTATCGATGATTATTATGAAAAAAAACTACGACAACGGATGTTTTATACAATTCACAATGAAATTTTGAGTAATTCATAATTATGCGTATTCAAATTTACGTCACGAGATTATTAGCCCATGGTTTACGATCGGCAAGATGAGAATTTTTTTTCTAAATGTTCACAAAGGTTCAGTTTGCGTTGATCCGTTGTTAGAAATGGTTTATCTTGGTGCTAAATAACAATAAAAATTTCATAACCTTTAGTGTGAAAGTCTTGCCCATCTAACCTCACGTTAAATTACATACATTAAACTATTTTTTATCTCTGGTGTTTGGTGGTGAAAAAAGTTCGAAAAATTCGTAAAGACTCAGTAAAATATAAACAATAACGTGTATTTTTTTTTAAATTAAATTTAACCTTGGATTGTGGCTAACGCTCCAACCTCCCTAAGGTAGACTTTGTCCTTGGAGTGCCATATTTCAGGTGTTTACATTTTATTTTTTTTTAAAGGAAACGAGTAAAGCTTTTTGAGTGCGGTTTTCTTTTGCTTTTATTCATGATATACAGAACGTTAAAAAAATTTTTTTTGAAAAAAAAAACCAAAATGGCGGCCGTTGTAGCTCCGCGAAAACAGGTCCTCAAATCGCGGGAGTTAAACGGCTGACATCACTGCCCCCTCTTTTTTTATCTAAAACACAAATTCAAAGCATATTATCAATCTGTGACCCTTTGGTCATGGAATGACGGATGGGTTTTTCGTTTAGTACAAATTTCGGAAAATGGCGGCAATTTGAAAAAAAATCGAATTTTCGCGTTTTTTTTCGCATAAAAAGATAAACAATAAATGCAAAAATGTATCTATCGAAAAAACGATCCGTCATTCCGCGAAGACATATTTTCTGAGCATGCTCTCTAAATTTCAGGTCGATATGTTAATTACAGCGGTCAGGAGAATGTCAGCCATTTTTAAAAACGTGTTTTCGAGAAAAACGCGTTTAAAGTTTTGTAATGTGTTTACACAAATGTGTTTATAATTATCGCTAATCGGCAATGCCTGGTCCATAGAGGCATCTCTCCTCTTCTTCTAGCTGCTCATATTGAGCCGCTGACATCTCCCGCTGCTCAATCCGGGACAAAGTCTCCCTTAAACTCGACGGATCGTGGTGACCCCGGCGCACGCTGTTTCACTAAAATAGGCGTAACTTCGTCAATTTTTCGAATTACAGGGTCCGGTTGGTCTTAAAATATTCTTGAAAGTTCACACCACAACAATATGCAAAAAACTATTTTTCGAAATTTTCAGTGACGGATACCCCCTTAATCCCACCGACGCTACGTGTCACGCCGTCTGTCAACATCCACCGCCACCAGTTTAGAAGAACGTGCCATGCCGCCGCTATATTTGAAAAATTATTAACAGAAAAAATATCATGTATCAGCCAAAAGTAGTGATAAAACATACTCCAAGTCTCAAAATGGTAAAGAAATATTTATTTTAGAAAAAAAACCATGAAAATCAGCAATTTTTTATTTTTTCTTCCCCCTTAATCTTTTTTCCTCTGAAATCAATATTAAGGAGGTTGTCCTCAAGTGTTCAATTTCATGTCAAACACCCGGTATATAGAGCTTCCAAAGAGCTCTCAAATTGCACGTTGTTTCTCGGAGGATATCGGTCCGCGCGGTTCCTTATGGGCACACGACGCGCACGTTTCGCGCCCTCTTGATCCACGTGTCCGTCGGATCGCGGCAATCAAGGGCAGAGCTGAAGAATCGGGGAGAGGCAATGACGGAATAAACGTTCTCAGGACAATGAAGCGCGTGAGCTTTCGGGCTCGGACGATCCTGGCGGAAGCGCGAACGTCGAACTATTTTAGTATCGTCAAAGATTTCGAAGATGTTGAAGTCGGTCGATTCAAATGGGACACCCTGTAGAAGTATAAGTTATGGTCCCAAGCTTTCTCTCTCTCTCTCTCTATCTCTCTCTTTCTCTTTTAATATGTTGTAAATATCATATATATTAATAATACTTAATATATTTTAATACATATAATTTTCTTATTTTATTTTATTAAGTCGAGTGAATCTTAGGTTTGCAATTTCATTTTTACTCATATCGAGTTTCGCTTTGTATTTCAATTTGATGTTTTATTTCGTTTTTGCATTTATTTTATTTTTTTTTATCATCTCGTCTGTCGTATTGTTTATTTTTGGTTGCTTCGAATCTTTATTTACTTGAATTCTGTTTATCTGTCATCGTTTTATATCAAATTTTCATTTCTTCAACTCCCGTTCGTTTTTTAAATTTAAGCTGTACCTTTATATTTGCCTGAAAGTATACTAGGGCATGACAAATGTTATTAATCAACCCACCCTTCTCTCTTTTTCTCTTTTTAAACGTATTTTATTCCGTTTTTATATACTTTGCAGTGACCGTTTTTTTTTCAAAAGTTTAAGGCTTTATTATAAAAAAGTGGCTACATATTTTTTAATCAAAGTACTGCCCGTCGCTAGCTACGACCTCGGCCCATCTTTCAGGTAGCATTCGAATCCCGCGTCGATAAAAGTCTTGGTCCTTGGAGGCAATCCAGGAATCGACCCAATTTTTGACTTCTTCGTAAGTACCGAAGTGCTGGTCAGCCAAATCGTGTGCTATTGACCGGAACAAGTGATAGTCGGAAGGGGCAATGTCTGGAGAGTACGGCGGGTGGGATAAAACCTCCCATTTCAGCGTTTCCAAGTACTTTTTCACGACATTTGCAACATGGGGTCGGGCATTGTCATGCTGCAGTATCACCTTGTCATGTCTTTCGTTGAATTGTGGCCGTTTCTCTTTGAGTGCCTTACTCAAGCGCATCAACTGACGTCGGTAGAGTTCCCCTGTGATGGTTTCGGATGGTTTGAGCAGCTCATAGTACACAACGCCCAGCTGGTCCCACCAGATACACAGCATCACTTTGGATCCGTGAATATTCGGTTTGGGCGTCGATGACGGAATATGACCAGGCAGTCCCCATGATTTTCGGCGTTTAGGATTATCGTAGTAAACCCACTTTTCATCTCCAGTCACAATCCGGTACATAAATCCCTTCCTTTGTTGTCTTTGGAGCAGTTCCCGCAAATGCTGAGAATTCGGCTCGTAGGTTGCCATGTCTGAGTGCCAATCACTTTATAATGCATACACGTATCCGTTAGCTTTTTTAAATTATTTACATTGGCAGAGCCTCTAGTTTAAAATGCCACTTTTTTTTATTGAGCTAGGGCCAGTACTTCGGCCGCAGTGGCTCTCTAAGTAAAACGGTCACTGCAAAGTTGTACTCCTAATATATTGTTTTTCATAGCGTTTTATATTGTTTATTTTTGTTTCATATCAAATTATAATTTTTTTTATTTCTGTTTATTTTTCGTTCTATGTAAAATCTTCATTTATTTTAATCCGGTTAATACTTTTTTAAATTTCATCTGTACCTTTATATTTTCCCGAAAGTCCACTGGGGCATAATAAATATTGTCAGTCAATCAATCCTTCTTTTTCTCCTCCTCTCTCTTGCCATTTAAAAAAATATTTGATATTATTTTTATATTTTACTTTTTATCTTATCGCATGTTATTGTGTTTATTTTTTTTTCGCATTGAATTTTTATTTCATTACTTCTATTTATTTTTTGTTTTATATCAAAACTTTGTTTCTTTAATTCCTGTTAATATTTTTTAAATTTCTTCTGTATCTTTAAATTTTCGTGCGAGTTTACCGGAGCATAATAAATATTATTAATCAATCTCTCGCTCTCACCCTCTCATCGTTTTTTAAATATTTTATTTTATATTTATGTTTTTTTTATCTCATTGCATATTATCGTGTTTATTTTTCTTTTACATCGAATCTTTATTCCTTTACTTCTATTTATTATTTGTTTTATATCAAATCTTCGTTGCTTTAATTCCTGTTGATATTTAAAAAAAATGTTTTTTTAATATTATTGTGTTTGTTTTATTTTTTGTCTTATCGTGTTAATTTTTCTTTTATATCGAATCTTCATTCCTTCACTTCTATTTATTTTTTGTTTCATCCAAAATCTTCGTTTCGTTAATTTCTGTTAATATAAAAAAATATGTTTTCCCTTTAAATTTGCCTGTGAGTTTACTGGAGCATAATAAATATTATCAATCAACCTCTCCCGCTCGCTTTTTCCCTCGTTTTCTCTTTCTCTCTCTTTCTCTTTCCCTTCCTCTCTCCGTCGCTCTCTTTTTCTATCTCGCTGTAACGTGAATTCTCTCACGATCCCGCCCGTGTCCTCTCATCGCGCGGGCCAAGAGTTTCATACATTAAAAAATAAGGTCTCGCACCGCGCCGTACAAGTTGCGCGGAGAACGCGATCTATCTCGGTAACTTCATCGCTGGCGCGTCCCCGCGCGCTTGCCTCCTTTGTAGCAGTCCACTATAAGAGACTGTACTGTAAGCGCGGGTAAATCACTTGCGCATGGGAAAACAGGTCCTGGCTCTCGCTTAACGCACATCCTTCTGCTCGTCGCGCGGCGGCAAAGCAAAGGTACAAAAAAAAAACATCAAATTGCAAATGAAAAAAGCACGCTAATAGCGCAAATAAAGTAGTCTTGAGGGTAATTAAAATTAATAGGAGAAAATCGTGGAAATAAAACGAACGAAAAATAAAATTGGAAGAAGAGGAATGAATTCAGATGAAAACGAAACCAAACAGACCCAAACAATTTTACTCTTACAGAAAGAAGAGAAGCCAAAAAATCGAAGAAATTTTACATTCACGAAAAGACGTAAATCGAAACGAACCAAAACAATTTTACATTCACGAAAAAACAAACCGAACAAATTAACATTTACTTAAGGGGTGGGATGCAGTCGGGATTTTCAAAAAATCGATTTTTTTTACATTTTATTGAAGTATGATGTTTCGAAAATATTCCCGGAACATTTCAAGTCAATCCGATGAATAGTTTCCGGGATATCCCACAATTAGTAAAGGGGAAACGTCTACTCTCAACGTATAGACAACGAATTGATATTTCGGAAGCTTCCACATCGGCAGAAGCCCTATTGTATGGGCCAGGAATTGATGATTCGATGTAAGTAATTTTGTTAATCAATATTTCTATACATAAATCAAGTGTAAAATTGGAAAACTCTTTCAGAAATTTTCAAAAATTTATTCCTCAAAAACTATGAACTTTAGCAACATTTTATAAAGAAAACTTTCATTTTAAAATTGCCCAAAATATTTTAAAAAAATAATTCATCCCGAAAAACTTTAATTTTTTGAAAAAAATGTTTTAACCAATGGCTATAAACAATTGAATGCTCGACTTTTCGGCAAAAATTGTGATATTCGGATTTAACGGATCAAAATACATAAAACAAGTTTAGCTTCATCCGTCGAGCTCAACATTTTACGAACATATAATACCGTATCCACATCGAAAAACTTTGAACGCGTTTTTCTCGAAACTATGTTTTTCAAGTCGGTGACCACTATAATTAAAAAACCACTCGATGGATTTTGATGAATTTTGGTGTGCTTGTTGATAGCATTAAAAACTAGCCCTCAATCGAACAATTTCCATTTATGTTGAAAATTTCTATTTTTTTAAACAATAAACGAGGGATTTTTTTATCGAAAATCGAAAGTCATCTGTCGGAAGCCGCCATTTTTTTAATTAAAAAAAAAGCTCCGATTAAGGATTAGATTTATTATAAACCTAATTATCTTTTTTGTTTTTGTTTTTATTGCAGGTGATCCAGTAAAATTTTTGCGATGGTCACCGCAAAGCCCTACATGCCGAAGGGGGCGATATTTCATAAATATCTTTATATTTATAAAATGTTTATCTATTTTATATAAATAAATTATATTTATTTATATTATATATAAATATATATAATATATTATATTTATATTATATTTATATATAAATAAATATTTTTATAAATAATCAATATTTTTCTTTGAAAATTTGTACAAGTCAATTTGAAATATAACATAAAAAGTCTGTGTAAACACTCTTGTAAAATACAGTTAATTACTATAAATGTTTCAAAGAAAAATATTAATTATTTATAAAAATATTTATTTATATATAAATATAATATAAATATAATATATTATATATATTTATATGTAATATAAATAAACATAATTTATTTATATTATATATAAATATATATAATATATTATATTTATATTATATTTATATATAAATAAATATTTTTATAAATAATTAATATTTTTCTTTGAAAATTTGTACAAGTCAATTTGAAATATAACATAAAAAGTCTGTGTAAACACTCTTGTAAAATACACTTAATTACTATAAATGTTTTTTATTAAAAATACTCGTTTTTTCCAGCCTCTGACTGCATCTCACCCCTTAAATAAGAGAACCGAAATGAATTTACACTTACAGAAAGAAGAGAAACAACAAAAAACCAAACAAATTTTACACTCACGAAAAAGCCTAAATATATTAACTTTAAAAAAAGAAAAAGAAGCCCAAATAACTCGCCATTTGCATAATTGTGAAAACCCAAACAAACCCAAACAAATCGACATATCGGGAAAGGCGAGAAACAAATATAGATAAAAACAAATCCATACAAATTAATATTTACGAAAAGAAAAGAAACCCAAACAACTTTCCATTTGGATAAATAAGTAAACCCAAACAAACCCAAATGAAGTGAAGTTTTGAGAAAGGTGAGGAACGAATCTAGATAGAAACAAACCCAAACAAAGCCAAACCAATTTCCAAGAACAAGAGTTTATTCGGTTTTCATTGATTTCTGAAAGTTGAATTTCAATCAGTACTCAAAGAAGCATTTCGTTCGTATATGAGCAGAAAGAATCGGAAGCTCGTGAAATCGGATATCTGACACAAAGATCAGAGAACTTCGTCGGACCGAGTGACCACCTGCTCTCATCGAGAGACCCGGATCTCTCTCTCTCTCTCTCTCTCTCTCTCTCTCTCGCTCTTCCCACAGTGACGGAATCACGGCATCTCTGTCGCCCGATTAGTTAACGCGTGTCACACACAATCTGAAAACATTTCGACGCAGCATAAATTCCCCTCGACTCGTGATCGCCCAACACACAAATGCAACAGCGGCCGAAACGTGCTGTTTCCTCCGAAACGTCCCCTAACCGGCTGAATCGGACGCGGTAGAAACGTCCTGGCTGTCATGGGAAACATTGGGAAAGGCGTGTGGGACAGAAGGGAAGGGAATTTCGGACGACCGTGACCGCAAAGTGGTCGGTATGGCTAAGTTCTCAGTAACTAATATATATATATATATATATATATATGAGGTATTCCAGCTGAACTCAACCACTTTTGCATCTTATATTTTTTAATTTGGCTCAATTTTTTTTCTATTGTTGTACCTATTCAAAGAACTTCACTTGATTTTTTTCGAATTTTTTCACCCATACATTTACGAGATATGATTTTTTTTCGGAATTCGAAAAAAATCGATGTCTTTTATTTCAAATGTCCATAACTTTGCGAAAAATGGACCAAATGAAGTTTTTTTTTTCAAAATGTTTGTTTTTGAGTGTACTTTTGGATAAAAAATATTAAAAATTTGACGATATTCGTCTTCTATATCGTTTTACCGCTTAAAGCAAAAAATTGTTGATTTCTAAAGGTCGGACACTTTTAATTTTTTTCAAAAAATTTGCTAAGAAACTGTGACTATTTTGACTATTTTTAACGCTAGGCTGATCTTGGGCAGACTTCTCCTTATATTTTTTTCATAATTTAAAATCATTTTTTTTTCATCACAAACAAAAAAACGTTTTTTTTCTCAAAAGGTAGGGCATGTTCAATTTGTTTCAAAACATTTGCTAGGAAACTTTAACTATATTAACTATTTTTAAGACTAGTTTCATCGTGGGGATATTTTCCCTTCTATTTTATTCATAATTAAAAATAATCTTTTTTGACGATATTTTTTTGAGACAAATTGGACAGTTTTGTAAAATTGGATTGTCCTTCAATGAATTTTTTAATTGCTTCATGAAACTCGCTTGCTCTTTAGCGATATACGCGTGTGGTAGGAGAGATTTTAAATTAGAGCAAAATTCGTCGATGAAATCGTAGGAAGATTTTTAAATCGTTTCAAGAGTCGTCCATGGTTTCGATATCCAATTTTTGTAAGTTATGGTCTCAACTTCGTTTTCATCGAAAATCTCTTTCAAAATATCTCTCAACTTGTCGGTTCCTGGACAAGCGCTATATCTGTCGAGATAGCACTGAGATGAGGGACGTTCGCAGGTTATTAAACGCATACAATCAATGTAATGGTTTAAAGGTTTCGCTGAACCTTTTGTCAGTAACTTAAAATCAGCACCTGAGGCAGAAAAAATATCTTACCGTTGCGATCAAAACTATTTAAGAAATACCAATTCCATGAACAATTACCGAGCATCATCAATTTGATATTTTGATGAAATATGCAAACGCAAATGGTTTGCGTCCCACTTGATCCGGCTAAAACGCAGTTTTTTGGACGGAGTGAAGCAAAAGTCGAAAATCCTACTTTTGCGCCAGGTTTTTTGAAACAAATTGAACGTGCCCTACCTTTTGAAAAAAAAACGTTTTTTTGTTTGTGATGAAAAAAAATGATTTTAAATTATGAAAAAAATATAAGGAAAAGTCTGCCCAAGGTCAGCCTAGCGTTAAAAACAGTTAAAAGACTCACAGTTTCTTAGCAAATTTTTTGAAAAAAATTAAAAGTGTCCGACCTTTAGAAATCAACAA
Organism: Ophion obscuratus; assembly: GCA_964007375.1. Classification (NCBI taxonomy): domain Eukaryota; kingdom Metazoa; phylum Arthropoda; class Insecta; order Hymenoptera; family Ichneumonidae; genus Ophion; species Ophion obscuratus. The sequence continues at coordinate 54,826,502 of OZ023318.1, read as the reverse complement.
TTTTTTGCTTTGAGCGGTAAAACGATATAGAAGACGAATATCGTCAAATTTTTAATATTTTTTATCAAAAAGTACACTCAAAAACAAACATTTTGAAAAAAAAAACTTCATTTGGTCCATTTTTTCGCAAAGTTATGGACATTTGAAATAAAAGACATCGATTTTTTTCGAATTTCGAAAAAATATCATATCTCGTAAATGTATAGGTGAAAAAAGTCGAAAAAAATCAAGTGAAGTTCTTTGAATAGGTAGAACAACAGAAAAAAATTTGAGCCAAATCAAAAAATGTAAGATGCAAAAGTGGTTGAGTTCAGCTGGAATACCTCATATATATATATATATATATATATATATATATATTAGGGCGTGCGGAAAAAAATCGATACTTTTTTTTTCTGTTGCATCCACCAAAAAAAGGTGAATTAAGGTAAAAAATGCAGAATGCTCGAAGGAGAGCTCAAAAAAAATTATTTCGAATGGCGCATTGCATTTGAATATTTTCCATAAGAATAACCCAGGAAAATATTGGGATTTCTGAATGTGGTAGTGCAACTCGTCAGGAAAAAATCACACAAAGATGTCATTAACATATTCTCATGGAGAATTGAATTTCCAAAAAAAAAGTTTTTACGAAAAATTAGCTCAGAACAACCGTTCAAGTGGAATCGCTGTCTGAAATTGAATTGATAGAAAAAAAAAAAATAATTCAGAAGGCTGTAAAAATCGAATTTTTCGCTTTACGAAAAAAACTTTTTGGGTTTTTTTTTGTAGAGAATGTTCTGCTCTAACATACAATTTGCATGGAATCGTTCTCAAAATATTTCTCTGATACAAAAAAGAATTAAGTACAACAAGAAATATAACAGAAACGACGTCCATCATTGATCGTATTTCGAAAAGTTTTATTGAATTAATTTGGTTTAATAAGATAAAATGATTTGTTTTTACATTATAATGCTTGATAATCATCGTTTTTTTTTTAGGAGTCTGTTTGTTGCAATTAGGGTATTTCTTTCGATGATTTTGCACTACGCCCAATAAATATTGTAGCTGCTCTTCGTTTTTTGTTAATGAACCGTTATATGCTTCTATCAAAGTGACACCACGTTCGGCTACGTTATTAACGACGTTTGGATTTTAAAAAAATCTAAGCAACTCAAATAAGTGGCATTTTCCGGCCATAATTCAATATTTACTCTCAAAAAATCATGAGGTAAATTTAATTGTTGGAAAAGAAATAAGGATTCTTGAGTAGCGAAATCGCTTATGTCTTCTTTCAGCACCATTTCCCAATCATTTTTTTAACAATTACTCACTCGGAAGGATTTTTGGATTTTTCTCGAGATTGCAGAGCTTGTACCATTTTTGCCTTCACACTTATCGGCACAGCATTGTCAAAAAACGACAAAGCAACAATTTTCTCGTTAAAGTACCACAAGTGACTAGCTAATTTTTTCGATGCAGCCTCCCCTCCTACAGGATTCACTTCGCAATAACGAATGAAATTTTGTAGCAATGACAGATCTCGATTTGGGGGAAAAATGTCGCGGTTTCCCGTTCGTGGCGCTAGCGTGAAGCTTGTAATTTTGCACTACGAGCTACCGCATGCTGCCGCCAGATGGCATCGTGTGCTAGGGCGCGCACGCCGCTTAAGAGAGAATGACACCTCATCGCGGTCGGTATGGTAGAACAATTATAGATTCCCAAAAATCTCTAAAACGGCTCTTCAGATCCCGTCGAAACTTTGCCAAACGACGTCAAATAGATAGACGAATAGCTGTCAGCCCCTCAAATTTTCTGAATTTGAGGAAAAAATTGGAGATTGGCTTATCATAAGCCAATCTAGTTTATTTTCCTCAAATTCAGAAAATTTGAGGGGCTGACAGCTATTCGTCTATCTATTTGACGTCGTTTGGCAAAGTTTCAACGGGATCTGAAGAGCCGTTTCAGAGATTTTTAGGAATCTATAATTGTTCTACCATACCGACCGCGATGAGGTGTCATTCCGTCTTAAAGAAAAAAATTAATTTCAGACAGCGATACCACTTGAACGGTTGTTCTAAGCTAATTGTTCGTAGGAACTTTTTTTGTAGGGAATTCAATTCTCTATTAGAATATCTTAATGACATTTTTGTGAGATTTTTTTCTGAAGAGTTTTACTATGACGTTCAGAAGTGCCAATATTTTCCTGTGTTATTCTTATGGAAAGTATTCAAATGCAATGCGCCGTTCGAAATAATTTTTTTTTGAGCTCTCCTTCGAGGATTCTTCTTTTTTTACCTCAATTCACCTGTTTTTGGTGGATGCAACCGAAAAAAAATATATCGATTTTTTTCCGCACACCCTAATACATATATATATATATATATATATATATATATATATATATATATATATATATATATATATATATATATATATATATATGTTTGTATGTATGCATGTATGTATGTATATATGTATATATGTATACGTATATATATATAAATACACACACACACACACACACACACACACACACACACACACACATATATATATATATATTAGATTGATTAAAACAAAAAATTATTTTTTTCCTTCTGGATTCTCGTGCTATTGTTGGGCACTAATAAAAGAAAATTTCTCAATAAAGATGAGCGCGGTCACTCAATTTTTAGAGGTGGCTATCTCGATTTTTTTGTATTTGATTTTTTTTTAACGAACGTGATGCATTTAAGAATAGTTATGGCTTCGGGTTACGGATAAAAATCACATCCAGCAGCTATTTCGTAACAAAAATAAACTCTAACAATTTAAAAAGATTACAATATTCACAATTCAAATCCAGGTAGATCAATAATGGCGCCTATACTACTCTCGTTATTCATGTAGATTTATTTATACGTATTAACATTTCGCACTTTTTACGAAAAATTAAATTATAAGCTTTTATTCATAAATCATGTATTTACATTTTCAAAATGCTACACTTATATTATCTTTAAACTCATTTATATTTCTTCCCAGCCACTGTGCATAACATCGCGCATGCCACTGCGCATCCGCGGCGCCATTTTGTATTGGCGCAGCGCATTTGTAAGTGGTGTTGTTTTTTTTTCAATGTGACTCAATTAAAGACAATTTTAAACAATGGCTCGGAAAAACGAACACAACACAATTTGGCTAATCGGCAAGGAAATTCCGTAAATAAGTACCCGTCATTTACCGTCAAATCGGAAAGTTTTGAGTTTGTTCTTTTACAAACATAACAGAGAAAAACTGACCATACGTCGAAGTGCACACGAAAGGATGAAAGAAGTTTTCGAACAATGGAAATATGCTGAAATTCCAACGCGTCGATTGAATAACGCAATCTTGAAATTAATAAAATTCCATCTAGTGTGGAAAAAAACTTTAAAAAAATCGGGTTAAAAAGAATTTGCCGTCACAACGGAGAAATAATCGAAACGTGTGATGCAAAAATAATCGCTCAAGTTCGTTAACATATTGGGCAGAACGAAAATGTGCAACGTTGAACAGTTTGTCCAAATCTCTCTTAAATTTACGCTCCTTCAATATTTCTGACGGCAATAGATTTTTTTTTAAACAAAAAAATCTATTTATTTTACTTTATCCACCTATAGCTGAGAAAGAGTTGAATTTACGGGCTCGGCTTATGAGACTTTTTTGTAGCAAATTACTTTCTCTACATAGTTCTCGTTTGAATTTTTTTCGATACATCTAATAGCTTAGGCGTTAAAGCCGTTTGAATAGATATTTTCATATAATATTCACTTGAAATAATGATACCGCTGAAGCGGTTGAATTTACGGACATGGCTCAATGAACTTTATTGTAAAGTATCATATTTCCTATGAGATCCCACTTGGAAAATATCGCGATATCAAAATTCGCGGAATGGTAACACTAATAATGAGAAAAATATTTTTTTCAATGCTAATCAAATGGGAAACCTTCAATTTTGATTCGCGACCTCTAAATATTTTTTGACAACACCCCCCTTTCACGAAACTTTGTTTTTGGGTACCAACTAAAGGTTTTCGGGCACGATGGGTCAGAAAAAAAAGTTACCCTGAAACGAATCACCCTAATATATATATATATATTATATATATATATATATATATATATATATATATATATATATATATATATATATATATATAGTATGGGTACTGGTTAAGATACCAAGCATTGCTGCGGTGCTCGAGGTGCACGGGCGCGATAGAAATGCGATATAGAATGCACCGATAAGAGAGGGCGCCTGCATCGAGGGTCTCCCTTATTTTTATTGTCATTCGTGCTCTCCTCGTTGTATCTCCTCGCTGCGCGCCGTCGGACCCGACTTTCTTGGACCTTAAGGGACAACAAACTTATGTTTGCATATATATATGGACGACACGACTGTGGTTGCCAGAGAGAGAGAGATAGAAAGAGAGAGAGCTAAAAGGAGATTTGGAACACCCCCTTTGCTACTTTCCTCCGTTGCTCCCTCGCTCCTCTCTTCTTTTCTCTCACGTGCGAGCAGTATGCCCAGTATCTCCGATATGTGCCGGGCAACGCAGTTCTCTCTCATTTCGACGGAAGCCCAAAAGAGAGACCCACAATATAAAGATATATGTGTATATATACATATGTATATATATATGTCACTATATATATATATATATATATATATATATATATATATATATATATATATAGTGAGGTACATACAGCCTAGAGATGGCAAAGGCAGATGGTGCGAAGATCCGCGACCATTGTTTCCATCCTGACAGCGATAAGTTCACAATAAAGTTACTACATTCGCGAACCCAAGTAAGTTCCTATATACGCGCGTTTGTTCCTCGTGTCTGCCCGAGTTCGAGCATCTTGCCCGCTCTCTAGCCTCGGTTCTTCGTTGTTTCCTTCACTCCTATATCTGCATTCGCCGCCGTACAAAGCTACCCAACCACTTATATAGTACATCCAGCATCTACATGTACATAGTTTAGCGAAAAATAAATACTGTGCTCTTTTGTTACTTGATTACTATTGAAGTGACTAACTGGCGACTTTGTAACTTTTTTTTTACTTAGCTGCTGATTTTCCGTACACACACACACACACACACACACACACACACACACACACACACACACACACACACACACACACACACACACACACACACACACACACACACACACACACACACACACACACACACACACACACACACACACACACACACACACACACACACACACACACACACACACACACACACACACACATTATATATATATATATACTACTGTGTCTAAAAAATAAGGTGACATTTGAATTTAAACTATGCGCGTCGAAGGATTTGGAGAATTATTTTTTTTTTTAGGTTGGTAGTACTGTCAGTGACATCTATGTCAAATTTACATGTCAAAATATTCATTAGTGTTTGAGATACGCGTCGTTTTGTGAGCTGCTAAAAGTGAGTTTTTCGTTTTTTGCAATGTCGAAATTTGTTGAGCAAAGAATTTGCATTAAATTTTGTTTGCGGAATCAATTTTCTGCTGCGGATACGTTTCGCCAAAAACTCAACCCATATCGTTCCGCAACCACCGTATTCACCTGATCTGGCGCCGTGCGACTTCTGGCTGTTCAGCAAGCTCAAAAGATCGCTCCGAGGACACCGCTTTGATACGATAGAGGAGATTCGAGCCGCAGCGAAGACGGAACTGAAGGCCATCCCGGAAAGTGACTACAATCAGTGTTTCGAAGATTGGAAAATCCGTTGGCATAAGTGCATTGCATTGGGAGGGGATTACTTTGAAGGGGATGAAATTGATTTGGAAAAATAAATAAAGAATTTTCGAAATAAATACAATGTCACCTTATTTTTTGGACACAGTAATATATAATAGGTAAAGATAAAAACAGAAAGCAAGAGCTAAGTAAAACACGTCACTAAGTAACAAAAGAGTTGTTACTTGGCTACTTGTGTGACACTTTCAAAAATCGTTTGTTTGCCTTTTTCGACAGTTTACACTTTCAAGAACATCATTATCATTTATATAATTTTTATCAATATCATTTTATCCTGCAAAAATTGATAGTTAAATCGTTGAACGCGTTTTTCTCGAAAAGAGATTTTTCAAATTTGCTGACATTGTAACTCAAAGAACAATCATTCGACTGACTTGAAATTCGAACTGACTACTCTTGAATATATTTACGTTACAATGTCGTAGGATATTTTTGATTGGATGAAAATGGACGATTTGGCATTGAAAAAAACGACCATATTATAGGCAAGAAAACAGACTTTGTTCATAACTACGCCATTTTGTTAGATTTAGATATTTTTCGAAAATCCTACGTCATTGTAGAGGAAATACCTTCCAGTTTAACGACATTTTTTCGTTTTTCGCTTTTAGCTACTCAATCGGCCGGAACCATGTCAGCCGTGGAGGAGCTTTTTTTTGGCGTCTCCGAAGACAGCGCATAAGTCGCTATATATATATATATATATATATATATATATATATATATATATATATATATATATATATATATATATATATATATACGCACACACATATAAACAGTAATCGTTTTGTGCATGAACTATAATATCTTAGCAAAAAATTACACATAGTTTGATAAAAACCAAATACTGTGCTGTTTTGTTAATTTAGCTTCTGATTTTCCATCTTTATCTATTTTTTATCTATCTATCTGTTTATCTCTCCATCTAGCTATTCACCCATCTCTCTGTTTATCTACTTAACTACTTATCTATTAATCTATATATCTCATCACCTATCTATCTATATTATAACTATCTATACAAAGATAAAGTAAAAAAACCAGGAGCTAAAGTACAAAAACAGCACAATATTCGGTTTTTCGCTAAACTCATGGGCGTCTATCATACGCTCCATTCGTTTCTCGGCTTCGATTGTCGAGACGCTGCAGGAGAAAGCAAGAATCGGTACTACACGATCGGACAGTGCACACATCGGTAACGCGCACATCGTGTACGTATATACGTGTGTTATTTATATATGTATGTTATTCAAACGGAGACGACGTCGATTACTGTTGAATCTACTGAATTGGCATGTGTGTACACGTGCGTGCGCTCGTTTAACGCGCACGGGTGTTGTACAGCGGCGCGAGCATTGCGCGTCTCGCTATGCCAGGAATGCGCAACGGTCTCCCTCTCGTTCGTCCCTCTAATTGAGCTTAATCGTCCGATATTAGACTCGTGCGAGAGAGACAAAGAGAGAGAGAGAGAGAGAGAGAGAGAGAGAGAGAGCTACGGTTTGGGTGTAGAAAATACCAGCTTTGTCGTATATATACGTGCCATTCCATGCAGTACCGACGCCGATGTCGCCAGCCGAGAGACTTGTCCCAGTGAGCGCAGTACAAGCAGCGCACTCATTGTTTCTGTCGTGCACCGTCGTCGCGATCGTTTGGGCGCCGATGCACGTTGGGTTCTGACGCATGCATTCATACACACATATGTATATTTATATGCAGGGTGTCCTGCTGTGAATGAATAAACCTGGCACTGTCGATAGGTCAGATCATGTGCTACTATATCCTGAAATTTAAGTTTAGTTAAGGAGGTACGGTGATTACCACGCTAGTAAACTAAGAGTCTATTTTTCGCCATAATACCGCTACGTTTTAGACATATGTGTGTGGCCTATATTTCGAGAAATATTTTTTAAGTATTGAATTTCAAGCTACTTATTATTTTTATAATATGAAAACAAACGTAATAATCTACTACTCGACTTCAGTAGTACGCCATATCGTCGACGTTTAGCATCGTTGCATTTTCGATAGCTGTCATCGGTCCCACGCGCTCGGCTTATTATTTTTGGTAGCCGGTAAACATGGAGAATGAAATATAAGTACTGTAGAAGTTTATCAAGAGAGTAACAGGATTGTACCCGAAGTCCAGTTTAAAGACAAAGGTAGATTCTGTCGGACAAGAATTAGAGAGTGAAAAGATGATATTGCGAATGCAAATGAAAAACGTCGCGTTGACGTTAACCTCAATATCCAATGTCCAATCTGTCCGAAGTCAAAACATATTTCATCGATTGTTATGTTATTTTTCTCTTTCCTAATTTTCACAATATTTGCAGATATAAAAACGAACGTTCATTTTATATGACGGTTTGTCCATGCTGAATTTACATATAAATGCGTTGTATGCATGTCGCCAGAAAGATTGAGATGCCTTAGCTATACATAAAAGAACTTTGAGTAAATATCGACGAAAGGCCTTTTATAATCGATGAAAAAACGTACGGCTTCACACAACCATATTTTTAATTCGCGTTGAAAATATCCGATAGAAGAATCAAATTTGTGCGGGTATCCGGCGTTGCCACACTTCGAGCAAGATGGCTGCGGTTACGTCACGAGACGTCTCTCTCGCCGAATACTTCGGTTTTTCGCGACTTTATTTCTAAATTTATTGCTTATTTCTGCGGTGAGCTTTCCAATTCAGGTTGCCTTATTGATCACAACGAACCAACGAACGCAACCGTCAGTTTTTTTTACGCGTGTCTTGGCTCCAAGTAGCACAAAAAAATCGATATATGAGAGGACAGGCACATTTTGTCGTCTACGTGTGACTAATTGACCAACTTTAACAATTAATAACTCGGAAACTGTACGGTAAATCTCGCGGAAACTCCGCATACGCATGGACAAAGCTCTCGACAATGTTATTTTAAAAAATCGGGCTTTTATCTTGGACTCGCTCCAATCACCGTACCTCCTTAAAGGGCCCACGGTTGCCGAGACAAAAATCATCTGCTTTTGGTTTTTCGTATGTCATTTCTACAAATGATAACTTTTTTGACCCGATTTAAAAAAAACGACTCTTCGTTATTTGTTTTATCTAGCGAAAGATATCTTTAGAGGTGGGACACTTTCAAAAAATCGATATTTACACCTTTTTCGACAGTTGATACTTTCAAGAATATCCTGTAAAAATTTCAAGACCGTATCTCTAATCATTTTATCTTGCAAATATCGATAGTAATATCTTTAAGCGCGTTTTTCTCGAAATGAGATTTTTCAAATTTGTTGACATTGTAACTCAAAGAGCAATTATCCGATTGACTTGAAATTCGAACTGTGTGCTCTTGAATATTTGAACTCTACAATGACGTAGGTTACTTTTGATTGGATGAATATTGAGGATTTGGCATTGAAAAAAACGACCATTTTATAGGCAAGAAAACGGACTTTTTTCACAGCTACGACATTTTGTTAGATTTTGATATTTTTCGAAAATCCTACGTCATTGTACAGGAAATACCTTCCAGTTTAACGACATTTTTTCCTTCTTCGGTTTTAGCTACTCAATCGGCTGGAATGATGTCAGCAGTGGAGGAACTTTTTTTTTCGCGCCTCCAAAGGCAGCGCACAAGTCGCTTGGATCTCAATATTTTTCGATGAAAAAGTTATGTAATATAGGGGCCGTCCATATATTACGTCATCGATTTTTGCTGATTTTCGACCCCCCCCCCCCTACAATCATCCTATCGTCATTTCCTAATGACCCCCCCCCCCCTCTCGCAAAATTGACGTCATTACCAGTTTGGCAAAATTAAAACATTTGCGGATTTGAGAAAAATTGGGTAACATTAAAACATTTTGTTATAGAATGATCTTTTATTATTTTGTATTTTGGCAATGTTTATTAATATAATAATATTATTCTTCCCTATTCTTTAGTTTTCTTTGGATAGCTCCCACATTTTGTTATAGAATCATCTTTTATTATTTTGTACTTTGGCCATTTTCATTAATATAATAATATTATTCTTCTCTATTCTTTAGTTTTCTTTGGATAGCTCCCACGGAGTTTTCACACATTCTTGCAAATCCTGGATCACGGGTAATATCTCCGTATCCTCCCCATATTCATTTTGGCTCGATCGAACTATTTTCATAGGTACGCTGTTATTTGAAATTCTCGAATATAATGTAGACAAACCTTATGTAATAAATAAATAAATAATGAGTTCAATAATTAATACCATTAGGTACTTGCAAAATATTTTTCATCACTCATGCGGGGAAACCACTCTAGTTGTACAATATACTATTGTACATTTTGAAGTAACTGGTATCACAAGAATGACGTCAATTTCGAAACGCCCCCCCCCCCCCTCAACCATCATTTACCGTCATCCGCAGACGAACCCCCCCCTATTTTAAAATGACGTAATTTATGGACGGCCCCATAGGTCAAATATAGCCAAATATATTCTTAATTTTCCGAAACATTTAATTCCGTACTTTTCTTCCAAAATATTCGCAAAAATCACCCAAATTTTCAGCGTTCAGACTGGTATAGCCTCTCAATATTAAATGTTAAGGAAACTTTATGAAAAGAGGTCGTATGCGGAATTTTCATACAAACCAATTCGAACATCTGACTTTGATAGTCTGTGATTTAAAAAAAACGTACTACGCACATCGTGCCAATTACTTATCAAGTTGCTTAGTTATTGTCGATTCATATCGTTCGTAGAAATGGCATGCAAAAAACCAAAAGCAGATGATTTTTGTCAAAAAATAACATAAAGCCCAAAATCTCGAAAACCGTGGGACTTTTACTGAACTGAAGTTTCAGCATATAGTCGGACATGATCTGACCTATCGACAGTTAAAGGATTAACAGGACACCCTATATATATATATATATATATATATATATATATATATATATATATAAATATGCACATAAGACAATACACATCTAAAAATATAAAAGGTACATAAATATTTATATGCGTATGTTCCCCCCTTCCTTTGAGAGAGTTGGAAGACAAAAAAGACAGAACGATAAAAAGCGAGAGAGAGAGAGAGAGAGAGAGAGAGAGAGAGAGAGGGAGAGAGAGAGAGAGCCTATGAATATAAGAATCGTTGTTTCTCTCGAGCGTCTTGTATTCCGCGACGTTTCGAAGCTGTCAAATTTTGAAATTCCACGGCGCAGACGTGCATTCGTAACGAGGTTGGCAATCAGGAGATGGTCCTAGAAATCCATCTCGACACGGCGCACGACCGCTCCTCTCTCCTTCACATGTGTTATATATGTTCGCATATTTATATACGAACATATATAAATATGTTTCATGTATATATACATGTATATATATATACATGTATATATATATATACACATATATACACATGTATATACATGTATATATACATGTATATATACATGTATATATATATATATATATATACATGTATATATATACACATATATACACATGTATCTGTGTGTGTATGCCATATTGATGAATGTGTGAAAATACTCGTCACAAAACATATACATCGGAGAGGAGGGAAAACGTATCCGTATGGAGAAAATCCTGCAAGGATTCAACTCGAGTCCTATTGTCTCGGATCACGAGCTCCGCGCGATTATACATGTGTAACGTTGCGCGGGGTGTAGGGGGGATGGGCAAATTGGATTTTCACAGCAAACGCGTATATACACAATATATATATATATATATATATATATTTAAATTTGTACCCTCATAGTGTCATTTTTTATTGCTACTCGGGAAATAAAATGCAAAATATATATACCAGGTGTAGAAGTATGAAACCGCAATTTCCCTATAGATGGTGCTAGCCATCAATTTAGGGACCGTAAGACCGCTTCTGCAGCCCCATCATTTCCTTCTAATAGCTGACGAAGATTTTCAACACACAGCAGCTCAAGTTCCCT
>OZ023318.1:54784738-54809738 GCA_964007375.1 Ophion obscuratus | reverse complement strand
TGATGTCATCATGCGCGACACTAATGTGGTTTTCTCCACTGTGGTGGTGGTGGTGGTGGTGGTGGTGGTGTGTGTGTGTGTGTGTGTGTGTGTGTGTGTGTGTGTGTGTGTGTGTGTGTGTGTGTGTGTGTAAATAGGGAAAGAGAGTTGGGTAAAGAGACAAAGAGTGATATAATAAAAAGGAAAGGAGCGCAAGTTCTTGGTTTCCAAACGGCTGGTCAGTGTGCGGTCACGCGGTTTTCTGCATAAAGATGAAACGCAGAAAAGAGCCAGGACTCCTGGATTCTCTCTTTCTCTTCCTCTCTCTCTCTCTCTCTCTCTCTCTCTCTATTAAATAAATTATCTAATAAATAAAATTAAACTCTCTAATAAATAGAATAATAAAATATCATGAGTAATGGATATTTACTTATAATACTTATAATAAATTATTATAAATAATGGATATTTACTATTAAATAAATAACTCTCTCTCTCTCTCTCTCTCTCTCTCTCTCTCTCTCTCTCTCTCCCTCTCTCTCTCTCTGGCTCTCTCCGTCTCTCTCTCGGAAGCGCGGAAAACAGATGCCCCGAAGATTTGCATAAGCGAGGCTGAAGCCGAAAGCTAATGTAGCTCTGCGGCCACTCGCCGCGAATGTAATGATCTTGCGACACACGCACACGCAGAAGCGAGCCCGGTTCACACACCGTATTGTTATTCATGGAGATCCTTAGGCAGGACAGTCGTCAAAATTAATTCTCGTCCGTGCCGTGATAATGGCTGTCGGCTCGCGGCACACCGCGACGAAGGCACGCACCTTGAAAGATCCCGTGAGATCTTTTTTCGCCCTCTCTCAGGAGACGCTTTATTTGTAGGGTAAAATCCTTTTCGTTGTTTCTCGAGATGTCAATCGAAATTCTATCGAAATGCGCCAATATGCTGATAAATTATCCGTATCATATTGCAGCATCAAATGAATTCAATTAAACATTTCTAATGTTTTTACAATTTGCTACAAAATAATAGGGAATTAGGATAATTCATGTTGCAATTGAACTTTAGTGAAACGTCTCATCTTCTTTTCATTTTATATGAAAATTTATTTTAATATAAAATGATACTCAAATCATAGTCATTATTTAATTATATATATATATATATATATATATATAGGGAGGGCCTTGATATGGGTAAAAAAAAATTGATCGCGCCGCCCTCCAAGACGGTTCCTAATAATAAAAAAAAACTACGCGAAACCCCAGCACTGTCCGTTAAGAGAAAGGCGTGCCTGTAAGCATGAACTTAAATTTAAATATCAATTTTTCTTTATGACTGGGGAAATTTCCATTTTATAAATCTAGTTAATTCGTCAATTTTTTTTTCACTTTCTGAAGCTATTGTATATTGGTATTCAATATACAGATCAAACAATAAGGTCCTCCATTCTAGATTTGATGAGCAATAGCTCGATTTAGCTGCTGTCGAACGCTTTTAATCACATCAAAATCAAACTTTAAATTTGCATCTTGTCAGAAGAATCTATTAAGTACGAAGGATATAAATTCACGATAAACCATTCACATCGAACTTCGGGATTGGCCAGAATTTTTTTTTTTTTTTTCAATTTTGTTAGAAATATTCCTTGTGTGCTGAGATACAAACATATTAATATTTCACTGAGATCAGACTTCCAGTGCTGTGGATAAAAAATGTATTTGAAAATTACTTTCGCAAAAATGCATAGGGACATTTCAAACTTGGCAGGATTTTAAACTTGGCGAGCTTGTTCGTTTTATTGAAAACAAAGAAATTATTTATTCGCACAAGTCATCCAATTGGTCGGAAAAAACATAATATTTAAAAAATGTACACATAAGATATCGATACTATTTCGTTCAGTACGAATTTTTCATTTAAACCACGGAAATATCGTGTTGAAAAATTGACAAATAGACTAGATTTAAAAAATCGAAATTTCTCTAATCATGAAGAAAAATTGATATTTAAATTTAAGTTCATGCTTACAGGCACGCCTTCCTCTTAACGGACATAGCTGGGGCTTCGCGTAGGTTTTTTTTTGTATTATTTGGAGCCGTTTTGGAGGGTGGCGCGATCAATTTTTTAACCCATGTCAAGGGCCACCCTAATATATATATATATATATATATATATATATATATATATATATATATATATATATATATATACATACACAATCATCATTATAATTTAAGAATTATTCCATATTGTAAAGAATTCTCATATAAAATTATTGTTGACCCATCCTCGCGACGTTTTACTAACATTTAATTGCTACATAAAATGTTGTAATCAAATATTATATTGTTACGAATCATTGAAATGTCACAACTTTTATATCGACATATTTATCTATACTTCATATTTTTGTTGAAACCAGGTATTTTCAAATACATATTTTGATTTTTTCATTATTTCAATCAAGGTGATCTAAATTGTGATATTCTAAATATCACAATTTATATTGTGATATTTAAAATTCTAATATCACTGATATTCTAATATTCTAAATTCTAAATTCTAATATCGTGATATTCTAAATCTAAATTGTGATATTTTATCGGAATTTTATACTGCAGGAAAAAATATTTTCTACAAGAATTTATTTCAATGTAAAACGATGCGAAAGTAATAATTATTCCCTTATATAGATATATATTTACATATTCAGAGTGTCCCTTTCATCTCCGCCATCGGAAATAAGCCGGCAATTATCTACGTCACAAAAAAATGTTTCAGACAAAAGTTGTTTAAAGTCACCTCCACTTTTCAAATTGGAATGGTACATGTTTTTTCAACCATGATGTGAAGCACCTCAAGCCGCATTAAAAAACATTAGGAGGTCAAAGTCGTTCAAGGTCATTCAAAGTCAGTATCGACGATACAAATCTAAATATCTCGGATCACTACCAAATATTATATGGTGATCCGAGATATTTAGATTCGTATCTCATTTTAATAGGTGACCTTGAATGACCTTGAACGACTTTGAATCCCTAATGTCTTTTATGCGGCTCGGGGTGCTCCCCAAATGTATTGAAAAAATGTATTATTCCATCTTAAAAAGTGGAGGTGACCTTCACCTTCATTCCATTTCAAAAAGTGGAGGTGACCTTCACTTCCAAATGTTTGGTAGTGATCCGAGATATTTGGATTTGTATTTCATTTTAATAGGTGACCTTGAATGACCTTGAACGACTCTGACCCCCTAATATTTTTTATGCGGCCTGAGGTGGTCCACAAGTGAGTTGAAAAAAAAATGCACCATTCCGTTTAAAAAAAGTGGAGGTGACCTTCATTGTGCGTCAGCGCCTCCGCCGAAATAAAAGAAATTGGTCGCATTTGACGGCCTCCTTCACGCCGTACAACTTTTTTCTCGAACATTTTTTTGTGACGTCGATAATTAACGATTTGTTTCGGGTGGCAGAGATAAGAGGGACACCCTGTATATAAATGTATATCGAGAGAGCCAGTAAATACGAGAAAGCAATAAGGTTTATAACGTCGTTGACCCTCGTCAGGTTGGCATCAAGATCGAGTCTCGACGGCTCGATTGATCCTTATCCTTGCACTGCTCGTTCGTGCTTCCTCGATCTACTTCGAGAGTGAGCATATACGCGCAGCGTAAAAATCTTTTTTTTCTTTTCGAATCTCTCTCTCTCTCTCTCTTTTTTTTTCTCTCTCTCGGAAAAATTTCGTCTCGACGACACACCGCAGGAATTTCTCACGACCGGCCCGGTTTTCGTATTTTGCATAATAAATGCCCGCGTCCCGTAGACATTCTTTACGCTGAAGGATCTGTAACGCCGATCTTCCAATCGACGAATTAAACAAATCAGACACACGATTGTTATCGACGTTCGATTCTTCGACGGACGCGGCCGGGGGCCTGCTCGTCCCCCTCATTTCTACGCGTTTATTGTACATTTCTTTCGTTATTTATTTATTTATTTATTTATTTATTCGAACACGGGCATGTAACGCGAGAATTTCACTGCTGGCGCTTGAGCCATCGAAAATTATATGGCGATGCGCCGCTCAAAGTGATAATCTGTCCGTTTCCTGCATGGCCGAACATCGAACGCCATCGCGTTTCATCGGAGGGAAAATAAAAATGCTCATTTTTTTCCTTCCATATTCATACGAAATTCCCCAGCGCGAAAGAAGTCCGATCGAATTCCTTATGCTCGCTATAGAGGAAATTCAAATGCAGGGTCTCATTGGATTTAATTCTTTACCAATAGTCGAAATAATAATTTATATATATATATATATATATATATATATATATAAATTATTATTTCGACTATATTATTATATAAGAATAAATTCATGTATATATATATATATATATATATATATATATATATATATATATATATATATATATATATATACATGAATTTATTCTTATATAATAATATAAAATAGTATTTGAGACATTCCACGCCATTTCACCTAGCCCGTAACCCCGCCCATTTTTTATTTTCCTGATTTTTTTTATATAAAATTGTACTCCATGAAAGGAATATCCACACCAATTTTTAGATTTTTATCTCTCTTCTTTTTGGAGTTATAATTTTCCAAAAAAACTCGATTTCGGATGTTTTGGAAACGTTTAAACGCTCATAACTCCGGAACTAATTGAGATATCGATAAATGTCGATATGTAACTTTTTTTTCATTTGAAGTATACTTTCGTTAAAAAATATGAAACAATCATCAATAATCAATGTCAATGTTTTTTTGGCTTCTAAAGTGAAAAATATTTCTTTTAGAAGAAAACCACTTTTTATTTTTTTCGTAAAATTCTCTAAAATAGAGTGACCCATTCTATGACTATTAATACTAGCCTCATCGTGGGCCCATTTTTCCTTCTATTTTTTTTCGAATTAATCATATTTTTTATAAAGATATTTAACATTTCCATCTCCAATAATGTTATTAATGATTTTGTGATTTTCAATTCGGTTTCGACAGGCCTCAAACGGTTTATTTTTAATTTATACTGAATTCAACGAAAAAAATATTTCTTATTCAAAATTAGATATATATATATATATATATATATATATATATATATATATATATATGCATATATGAGATCGTAACACATTGCTGGACACAATTGCTCAGTCACGAGGTGGTAGCGCGCCTCGCCAGGACTCGTTGTTTATAGAATGTTTGAGTGACTCGGATAAATCGCCAGATTGTAGCTTGGAAGCTCTTTTATATGTATATATATTTATATATAGATATATGCAATATTATAATACGGTATGTTTCGCGCGATAAAGATAGTCCGAGGTATCGATTACGGGTCCCGATAAAATTGACACGGTGATCTATCACTTTGTCGCGCACAGGGTTGAGGTCCGCAATTTTGTGTATGTATGCGTGTATATGTATATATATGGGTGTATGTGTATATACATATATATATATATATATATTATATCCGTAACATGGCCAGTTGCAAACACGTTCGAGACGCTACCGGATGGGGTTTATGGTAAGAAAAGGATTACCTATCTGCGCATAATACACATATTTATGTATTACATATGCAGTATGTACACAGGTGCGCACACGAGCTGAAAAAAGGAAGGAAAACCACGAAGCACCAAAACTGCCAAGTGACCATATATATATATATATATATATATATTAGGGTGGTTAAAAAAATAGATTTTTTTTCTCAACGGAAAATTGAAGTATGTTAAGAAAAAGAAAGTTTTGTAAAATTTGAGGGTTCCAAATAATTTTTTTGTTCGCGCTCAAACGCCGTTTTCATGTTTTTTTTTTTTTTTTTTTTTTTTTTCATGATAATCGGAATCTTAATTTTTTTTATCTCAATGCATGGTAAGTCTTGAATTCATTTTTTCTGTAAAAATACACTATTTTTATTTAAATATTTTTTTAACCATAAACAATTTGTATTTACAGATTAAGAATCAATATATGTAATTCGGTTGTGAAAATTATATCAACCATTTGAAGAAAAAGAACACGGTGCTTACATCACTGAACGTCTAACAAGCGTGCGTCTTTTTTTGGAGTAATATGTTGTTTTGGAGTAAGAAAACAAAGTCATACGGATTCGAGAGTTACAAACCGCGACGCTATTGACGCTACTGCGCCCCTTTGTTTCTCTGACTGTCCGTGAGTTCTTTTTGCGATTCATTTGACTCATAACCAGTAGTTGCTGTATTGAGGTACGTCACAGTACACGAAAAAATAGAAATGTAAAAAATGGTCGCGGGTTTGGACGATAGTGAAGGTGCCGAAATTTATCTGATTTGGTCGGAAATCGAAGAATTTGTGGAGCGAAAATTACCCACGAGGAGAGAATTTTATTTCCCATTCATTTAACATGGTCAAAGTTTTGTTTGCAGCTTCTCAGCTTTATAACTCGCCTACGGGTAAACACACGGAAACGTCCAAAAATATTGTTTATAGGAAATTTAACGCTCTGCAAAAAAGGACCTCAGCCTGCATACGATAAATTCACTCGTTCGAATTTTATGTAACGTCAAAGTTGAATCCATGATAAATTTCGTGATTTTGTGAGATTTTTGGACTTTTACAACAAAATTATCAATTTTTAATATTTTTTTTGGATTTATTTGAACAAGTATTGAGTCCTTCTCAAATTATTCCCTAGATAGTTTCGAAAATTCCTAATAGATTTAAATTTATTGTTATTTATAAGTACATTAGTACAAAAATCTATTTTTAGACCGAATTCAATTCCCATAGCGTGATAAATAAATATCTAGGGAATAATTTGAAAAGAATAAAATACTTTTTAAGATGAATCAGAAAAAAAAACAAACAAAAAAATCAATAATTCTGTCACAAAAGTCCAAAAACCTCACAAAATCATGAAATTTATCATCAATTCAACTTTAATGTTGAATAAAATTTAAACGATTGATTTTATCGTATGAAAACTCAGGACTTTTTTTGTAGAGCGTAAAATTTTCTATAAACATTATTCTAGAGCGTTTCCGTGTGTTTATCAGTAGGCGAGTTATAAAGCTCAGAAGCGCGAAACAAAACTTTTGACTCAAACGACGGTTTATTCATTTTTTTTTCAATGAACCTCAAAAAAATGCATACGAGGTACAGATTTATTCTGCATATGCCAATTTTTAAAAATATATAATTAAAGGGCAAAATTATACATTTTAATATTTTTATTACGTAAAGTAGAAAAACTTTTGTGTTACTACCAGCCTGAAAAAGTATAACATTATCGATGATTATTATCAAAAAACTGCGACAACGAATGTTTTATACAATTCACAATGAAATTTTGAGTAATTTATAATTATGTCTATTCATATTTACGTCACGAGATTATTGGCCCATGGTTTACGATGGGCAAGATGAGGATTTTTTTTTTCTAAATGCTTACAAAGTTTCAGTTTGCGTTAATCCGTTGTTAGAAATGGTTTATCATGGTGCTAAATAAAAAAAAATTACATAACCTTTAGTGTGACAGTCTTGCCCATCTAACAGCACGTTAAATTACATACATTAAACTATTTTTTATCTCTGGTGCTTGGTGGTGAAAAAAGTTCAAAAAATTCGTAAGGACTTAGTACAGTCTAAACAATGACATGTATTTTTTAGTAAATTTAACCTTGGATTGTGGCTGACGCTCCAACCTCCTTGAATGAATGGGAAAAAGAAACTTGCGATGGAGGACCTCTAAATATTAATACAAAGGGCTAAAATTTGATCTGCACTGATTTCTTGTCATCCTCGACAACATTTCCAAAAAAAATTTTTTTAAATAAAATTTCAATTTTTTTTGGGCCAGTTATATATAGAAACACAAATGTGTATATATATATATATATATATATATATATATATATATATATGATGTGGCGTCGACTGACCATGCATAATTCACGGTATCTTTGACGAACAGCCTGAAATCCTGAATATGTAATAAAAGAGCGTCCCCATATCGTATCCCTTTGGCCCGTGTTCGCGGCCCGTGCCACCCCACCCACGTCCCGGTCACTCACACCCGATTCACAACGTCCACCTCGCCCTTGTTGCGATAGCTACACCAAGATCGAACGCGTACAATAATGCTCGTGTACGTGTACGTGTATGTGTGCGAGGGAGGTTTCAACGCGCGTTTCCAATTTCGTTGGCTTCCCCTCGTTTTCCGCTTCCTGAGCCCGATTTCATCGATGAATCTCTTCCTGGCTCTCCTTCGTTCACTGCCCCCGCCCTGCTCCCCGCCGCTGTAACCACCTACCCCTCTCTCTTGGTTTTCTGTTACACGGATAATATATATATATATATATATATATATATATATATATATATACACTGCCGGCCAAAAGTATGGATACACCTAGAAAAATTTCGCGCCGCACTAAAAGTTTGATATCTCTGTGAAAAAAAAAAGATATCCGGATTTCCAAGGCGTCATTTTAAAAGGGACAAATGAAGCTTCACTTTGCGTTTTGGAAAAAAAAATTTCGATTTTTTTTAGACCCGGGGCGCTATTTGGAAAATGGCCGTTTTTTTTTGGCTTTTTTTGGCTGTATAAAATCGGCTGCACGTCTTCAGGAAATTTTTTTAGCATTTTTTTTCAAAGAACGTTAAAAGATAGAGCAATAGCTAAAGTTTCCTTTTTTAGAAATTTTCCTACGATTTTTTGTCACCGAGTTATCGCATTTTTTTTTCTCAAAAAGACAATTTTGAAGAGATGCTGCTGAAATGAGAAACTTTGAGGTTTAGAGAAAATTGCCAAAAGCAAAAAAAAGTTGCGTTACATTGTATCGAATCAAGCAGAATTTTTTCAAAATTTTTTGCTCCAACAGTGAATAAAAAGTAAAAAAAAATATAAATTTTTTTTCTCAATTTTTAGCCGCACAAAACATCCACCCCTTACCTCTTACCTCATCTAAACACAAGGAGCGTAAATAAAGCTTCTTGTCTTTGTTTACATTTTACCATTGTGGAGCGTAAAAAAGATTCTTTTTCTCGCGCATATATATATATATATATATATATATGCGTGCGTGCGTGCGTGCGTGCGTGCGTGCGTATGTGTGTGTGTATCTATCTGTCACCCATCTGAGTATTGGCCCATTTCTAACAAGGTTTTTTCAAATTTTATCTGAAAACAAGAAAATTCAAGAACTTTGACCTCAATACGAAAAAAGAAGGAACCTCGAAAATAAAAGGAAAACACACGCCAACTATTAATATACTAGCAAGTTACTACAAAACAAGAAATAGTCAGTAATAAAAAAACATAGAGCAGAAAGCCATTTCAAAATGCTGAATAAAAAACTTTGCAAATTAAATGATATCAATATAAGATGGCAATGGGTTTTTTAAGGCCTTAGGCCACTCTCGAGGCCGAAAAATAAGCTTTTTGGTGATTTTTTTTCAGAAAAACTACAAAATAAATGAAGATTACAAAAAAAGGTATTTATCATACATATAGGTGACTGCATTCAGGATTTGTTTTGAAGCGATTAATTTCAAAATGGCGGCTGTGGAGCGTTTATCTCAAAACTGCATTTTTTAAGTTGGCCAGAAACATAACTCAGACAATTTTCAACCTATTCACTTGGAATGATGAATATATCTTGAAAAATACATTGTCTACGGAAGTACGTAGGATTTTTTTTTGTATTGCATAGTTCATTTGTTATTAACAATTATCTGACGGATTTTTAGGCAAATTTTTCACTTTCCAAAAAATTGGATAAAAATCGTCGGATAATTGTTAATAACAAATGAACTATGCAATATAAAAAAATGCTACCTTATATATTACTTCAGTATATATATATATTTAAATATTTTAATTTATTTATAAATATATATTCCATGTCAACTTCTTAATTTGCATGTGAATTTTTTGAAGCAAGCTTTTATTTCATGTACTAAAAAGTAGAAAACAATTTTTTGTTACCATGCCACCTATGTGTGAGTATGAATTAAAGCTTGGGGTGCTCAACTTTTTAAATGTTTAATAAATTTGATGAATTCAATTTCATTAACCGTATTTAATTTGGCACAATAGTAACGAGAGAAATTATTATCATACGTTTATACACAGTTTCATGATTGTTATTTAAGAAATTTAAGATTGATTTACAGTCAATTGGATACAGTTCATATGTTAACGGATTGATGTAAATTAAAGATTATGTCTACATTTTAAGCGCCCCATGCTTTTATTTATAGTCACATATAGGTGACTTTGTAAAAAAAAATTATTTTCTTCTTTTTGATTCATTAAATAAAAGCTTGTTTATGAAAAACATAATTTTTTATCTACTTTAAAGTCTTTAATTGATTTTCAACAGCTCTGAAATTTTTGCAGAGGGATTAATCCTTGCAAACAGACTAGTGTTAATATCGGTTGATTGTCAGGAGAAATCCTGGAGAACTGTGATAGTTGGCATCTATCATAGACGTTGGCTCACCACCTATTGAACCTTACCTTTTAGCCTATTTTACCTATTGGACTCTTTCTAACGATTGTACGATCTGAAAGCACTCAGTCAGAGCCAATTCATATTTTCTCATGCACTTTCCATGTAGTAAAGCACTTTTCAATATTTCTCATTCTGTTCATTTCTGCTAACGCTTCATTATTGCAAGGTCTCGTTCCTGTTAGCATTTCGCAGTTCAATTTTTTTTTACTCGAATCATGCATTGTCACCGCCCAGATGCATGTTTGCAAAATTTCAGAGCTCTTAGTAGTTGAGAAGTGGGTGCAATGTCGATTTTCCGTTTTGCATCTCACAAAAAGTCAAGCAATTTTTTTAAATTAATTAATTAATTAATTTGTTTTACGTTGAATCATGCATGTTACCTTTTAGATGCATGTTTGCAAAATGTCAGAGCTCTAAGTAATCGAGAAGTGGGTGAATATCGATTGTCCGTTTTGCGGTCGAGTTAAATAAAAGCTTGTAATTTATGTATAACATCGCATAGGGTGTCAAAAATCGAGACTCAGCGATAGGAAAATAAAAGAAGAGGTATGAGAATACAACAAAATTTCGAAGGAATAAAAATAGCTTTAATTAAGTTTCTGATGTCACGGAGGAAGTCAGGCTAAATGCTAAAATATACATACACATACGCATATATATATATATATATATATATATATATATATATATATACACAGGGTTATTTTTTTATCTTGAGACTGCTAAATATCTCGAAAAATAAGCCTTATACGATAAAAATGTTCCAAATAAACCTTCAATAGTTTCCAAGGGGCAATTTAATCGTACAGAAATTTACCGCCTCCCGGCCCCCTGGAAGTAGGGCGGATGGGAACTTTGAAATCTTAAATGGGAACCCCTACTTTTCATTACAGATTCGAATTATACATAAAAAAATACGTAACTTTTGTCTGAACTTTTTTTCAAATTCAGGATAGATGGCGCTGCACTCGGTGAAGATTGGGCAACCTTCCTTTTCTTCAAGGGAAATGCCCCATGTTTTATTGCATAATGGAGCTACGTCGAAGAAAAGTAACTTTGGTCGGAAACATGTTTTTTTTTAACCATCGTAAATATCTACTATAATTTTGTATCCGTTCTTAGCTTTACCCAGGATTAAGGACGTGGACCTGACGGAAATTTAATCCCTTTGGGGTGCTTCATTATTGTGAGTCCCCTTGCTTCTCACCATTTAATTCAATAAGTGTTCAAACCGATGACCTTCAACTTCGATGCATTTATTGATCCGTACTTCGAATGATTGTACACAACGCAAAAGTTTGCTCGCTTTAATGTTTGCGCAAGCATTTCTGATTCGTCCAATCATGTTTTCACGAGTTGTTGGCACTTGTTGATGAACTACAGTTTTTAAGAGACCCAACAAAAAAGAATCTGGCGACGTAAGGTCTGGCGATCTGGCAGGCCAATGTATCGTTCCGCCTCTACCAATCCAGCGCCATCTACCCCGAATTAAAAAAAAAATTCAGACAAAAGTTACGTGTTTTTTTAATGTATAATCTGAATCTGTAATGAAAAGTAGGGGTTCCCATTTAAGATTTCAAAGCCCCCCCCCTCAACCCCAGGAGGGGCGGCAGGCGGTTCATTTCTTCGGGATTGAATTGCCCCTTGGAAACTATTGATTTGGGACATTTTTGTCGTATAAGGCTTATTTTTCTAGATATTTAGCAGTCTCAAGATAAAAAAATCACCCTGTATATATATATATATATATATATATATAATATTACACAAGGTACAACAATCCGGATTGGGTTGGGTAGGTCTACACGTTATATCGGCAGTGTCTTGGCGAAGAGCAAAGAGTGTACGGGCCGGCATCCAATATGCAATAAACATACGGTCTTTGACGTATTTAATAGTAACGTGGTCGTATAACGTTTGACGTGGTGGAGCGGTCTCGCGCGCGTGCTCTCGAGTCGCGGAGGATGAGCCGCGCGAGTCAAGAGAGCGTCCGCGTGCAAGAGATTTTATGGTGGAATATCGTGTCCTCGCTCCCTCCCCCCCCCCCCCCGCCCTCTTCGGGCTAACGCCCTCCTCGTCTTTCACCTCATCTTCGTCGTCGTACTCGTCGAGATTCTGCGCGAACTTCGCTCCACCAGCGATGTATACGGGGCGTCTCTTTCTCTCATCATCGTCATCATCATCATCATCATCATCATCATCATCATCAGGGTCTCTCAACGCGAGGATCTACGGGCATAGTGGACTGGCGTTTCTCTCTGGGGCGAGAGGGATAGAGAGAGAGAGAGAGAGAGAGAGAGAGAGAGAGAGAGAGAGAGAGAGAGAGGAGTTTTCGAAGAGAAAAAGAAGAGGAAAGTCCATGAAGGAAGAGGAAGAAGATGAAGGATGGTCATAGAATGAAAGAGCGAGAGAGAAAGAGAACTGTTCACATTGCTGTAGGTATATAGCCCGCGGTTAATTGCACGTCTGCGCCCGAGGCAGGATCCTTGGCCTGTCACGACGACTATCCTCATATCCTCGGTATTCCCGGGTGCTCGATCCTTACGAGACGTCCGGCACCCCGGGTGCACCACCATCACCACATATCCAGCCAGGCCATACGCGGCGAGGCTTCCTCATCTCTCTGGTAGCTTATTCCCTTGCGGGTACGTGTATGTGCGCGCAGGATAATCTGACGCTCCTTCCAGCGGGCCCACATTGGACTGGACGATGAAGCAGGCGAGCGAGAGAGTTCCTGCCAGTTGGTTATTGGGCTCGCTCTTCTGATTCTTCCTCATTTTCCTCTTCGGGGAGCGGAGGAGCCGCGCTCGTCTCATCTGTAACCTCCGATGATGGCCCGTGTACAGCATCCTCGGAGGAGCTGATTGGAAGCTTGTAGCGCGTGAAAAATCCCGACCGAGGAAGATGCGGTGATCGGTGAAGGAATTCGCGCACCGGTGGTCGGGTAAAATCAGTTTTTTTAATTGGTCCAATTGGTGTGGTAGATAGAAAAGTAGCTGGGTATGCAACCCACTTTTATTCTCGGTCTTACAATGCCTCCATTCTAATTTTCGTGATGACCATTGTCGTCATCGAGTCCCGACAGCTCTTTCCGGCTTTGATCAGCGGTACAAGATCCTCGGATGATCATCCGCACAGAGCAGAGAGATATGTGGACCCAACATCTGCAGAGTGATTGCTGATGAAGAGCTCTACTTGCATACCAGGAGACAAGGTGTTTCTGCCATTCATGCGGAGGGTTCCGACTGCCTACGTACAGTTGCGGAGTACCCCGTTCCGGTTTGCGAACTCCGAAAGAAGTGAAGAACAATGCGAGGCAGTGGCAGCGGATACAATAACACGCACACGCGCGAATACAGAGGCGGAAAACTGGAGCAGACTTGGCGTGTTGATGCCGGAGACGAATGCTGGTAGGTTCTTGAAAATGACGGCCTGTAGCGCTCCAAGGAAAGGGACAATGGTCTTCTATTGGGTGCTACCTGGCAACGACTGGACTTCGCTTCAGCTGAACGAGTGCGATCCATCCGGAGATCATTGTTTCCTTTAGCTGGGTTCGATCACCCCCTCAGCAGGCCTCAATCAAATTGGAAAGACGGAGAAAGATTGTCGTTCGAGGTTACCTTGGTTTGATTGCCAAGGGACGTTACCTGGACAAGCCTCGATAGCATTTCGCTGATCCACTATCCATTCGAATGTAGGCTACTGTTTGATTAGTATTGGCAGTCGTGCTGTCAGCTAGGGATGAAATTGTTTCTGGATTCCTCGCTGATAAAATGGACTGTATCGATGAACATACCTGACTTCTTCACTAATTCGGCTTTCCCACTACGTTCATCTATTTCATCCCTCAAAAGGTGCAAGCTGACAATTTTTTTACTCCGTGCAATCGGATGTGGGATGCCTCCGTTTCTGATCTTCCCCGCTGTCGCTTTTTCTTTCTTCATTTAGGGTACGTTTGTGTCTGTCAAGAGTTCTTTTCTTCGGACACGCTGTACTTCAAGCGACTGTGAAACTTCGTATTAAAGTTCGGAGGGAGATAGAAAGAGCGAGCGATGGAGAGAGAGAGAGAGAGAGAGAGAGAGAGAGAGAGAGAGAGAGAGAGAGAGAGAGTGGTAGATAAAGGGGTGGTTTTCGGAACTAGAGGGTTCCGGGCCACAGGCGGGGGGGCCACGGCCACAATTACACAAAGTGCGAGCGGTTCGCCCGCGCCAAAAGCACCCACAACAGTTCCAACAAGCTATACATGCATCTACGGTGACAAAACACATCACTGGGACTCTGGTCGTCGTGTGGGTTGGTGGTGTTGAATGTAGTGCGGTTGAACACAGTTGGGGTGCTCTGTGCACAACGACGAAAGCCTTTCAGTCTCATCCAGCGCAGAGATGATGGATTCGTCCTCGTTGTCTTCTGCCCTCAAACCTCTATGTGGTGCGGCTCTCTTCACTATTCCTATCGCGCAATGTGGCACGAATAATACACACCCACACACACACACGTATTTGCCATCTATTATGCGAATGTCGTGCATTCGCGTCTGCTGAAAGTTGACGAAAAAAAAACGCTGAGTGCATCGGCAATGATGTACCAAATTGAAAAGTTTGATGGTAACTGATTGGGTGAACAGATGTTGGCGAATATTAGCTATTTGTTCTGATGGATTGGGCAAGGTCCTGTTGGATGATTGCTCGGTTGTCACGGAATCTCCAAGTCACACTTTTCTCCAGCCCTACAGTTGTTTGTCGATGAATATGCTGCTCGATTGGACCCAAAATCAAAAATTGATTTCGATCGGTTTGGCGTGAAGACACCGGAGTTGTTCCGGCAGCTAGGCTAGACAGGCCATTTTCATTTTTCGATGCAAAATACTTCTCACATCAACGATACCATTTGTTGTCCTAGTACCAATTAGAGGATGAGCTGAATTTCAATCGAAGCCTTGACACTAAATCAAGCCGATTTTGCACTATTGACCGGGAGAGTAAGAAAACATAATGGAAAAGCAGCGAAGAGTGCGCGCACCGTAAAATCATGTTGTTCACGAGAGGGGGGGGGGGCAAAAAACTGATTATCTCGCGCCCGTGGGGGCGGTTGGTTCTGGATAGATCGCGAAGTATTCGGGTGAAAATATGCCGAGGGAATTTACGATACAGGCGCGATATTTTATTACGTTCGACAGAGTACCTACCGGACAAAATTTATGTGGCTGGAGCGCGTTTGGAAAGTGAGGACGAGAGAAATGATGAAGAGAAAAAAGGGCGAAAAAGTAAAAGAGGCATTAGAAGGAGAGAGAGAGAGAGAGAGGGAGAGAAATGAGACTCGGGTGCGGAACGGTGAGGAACAGAAAAAAAGAGAGGGCGAAGTACACAATGCGCGCGCAAGGGGTTTGTTGGTGTGGTCGGGTCTACTTTGCGCATTGAAGAGCTCTTGGGATAAAAGACCTACATATATGGGTGAGTGTGGGTGCGTGTGTGTGTGTGCGCGCGCGCGCTAGTGGAAAAAGAGAGTCGGGGTGAAGGCCGGGGATGAACGCCCGGTGTCCAGCACACTGAGAAGCTCCAGTCTACAGTTCCATACGTATAGCTTGAAAAAGTAGTAAAAGGGATCGCGGAGAGAAATGAAAGTCCAGCGGTCCAAGCCCGCCAATGTGTCCCCAAACTCTCGAGTACCCTGTACAGACGACTGTGCGAAACTACCACAGGAATACCCCGGTATCATCCCTTTTTTTGTCCCTTCCACACATTCCAGTTATACGCAGAGGCAGAACGGTAAACTTTTTTCCGGATATTCGGGACTGCAAACTCTCTGTGTCCATGCGAGGGAAAACTGGAGTGCAGGAGCCCAAACCTGAAGAGCCTAGAAAGAGCGGTCTCGAAAAATGTGGCGTTTGAGGCAGTCGAACTGCTTCCAAACACTGTCGATGAAGTATAATGGTCAGTCTTCCAAAAGGAAGCTGACGGACGGTTCATCATTGGCGAACTTGATCAGCTGTTGGTTCCTGATAAACTTGTCCGATTGGGAGCTGTCGTGATGACTGTAGCATTGATGGTAGCCGGCTGGTTGGTCATTGACCGCATTGCGGTACGATGGCTTGGGCCGGTAGCATTTGTGATCAATAACTAGACGCCTACGCACCCACAAGCCAATACGTATCCAGGTGGATAACTTATCGCAAAAAGGATATTACTCGGATGCACTGCCGCCTCAAAGTTGTTATTAGCGGAGTCGATGCGCTAGGGTAGGCGCAGTGCAGTTACGTGAACGTTCACCTTGGTACAAATATATCAGTAGGAGTACATGGAGGAACAGGCCAGCGCAGCGCAATCGTGATGAGGTCGCAGAAGGTCAGGCTCACAGTGATACACACCGACTGCTACACTCGCGAGCGGCCTCTGCATACAGAGGTCCCCGCGTGCTGGCCGGCTAGACCTCAATGATCCGCGGAGGTCCGGGGTCCCTGATTAAGTGGTTTCTTCTTTCTCGTAGCAGTCGCCGTTTTGGTGCGCGTTTATTGCCCGTTCGGACGACCACTCCCGTACCAAAAACGAACGATAGGTGTACAGCGAACAGACCGAAGCGGTTTCCATGCAACAGAGTCATCCAGCTCTGAGCAGAAACCGGAAGAAGGAAAAAGAGCTGCTGGAGAAGATGGTATAAGGTGTAATGAAGCGTGAATGTAAAACCGATCAAGGATACAATCAATAGAGCTAGTATGGATCGAGTATCGAGGTCGAGTTGACAAGAAAAACATCTTTCGAGAGTTGGACAGCATGAATCTCCGCCTCCATCGGATTGGATGACAACATCTGTAGGTTGACCGTTTCCACAAAGTAACTAAGGTACTAACAATGGTGGATTAAACACCCTGGTTTTTAGGGACACTGGCTTGGGTATCATGCTACACTGCTCGTCGTCCTTAAAAAGTAACCGGAGCTCTTCAGTAACATCCCAGAGGCTCTGGCTACGTTTTGAGGCTGACGGATGACAGACTAGCATGATCCCCAAAATCAGTGTCCCCAAAAGTGATCAGAACCTTTGCAATGTCAGTGAAAATTTCTGTTTGCTTTTTGGGGACACTGATCTTAGGAACCATGCCAGTCTGCCATCCGTCAACCCCAAAAAGATAACCTGAGTCTTTGGGATGTTGATGAAAAGCTCTGCTGACTTCTTGGGGATCGTGCTAGCATTCCATGGTCCAGGGTTTCGATCGTTGAGTTAGCTTGGTCACCTCAAACCCGAGTTCTGGCCTCTGTACCAGAATAAAGCAAAATCGCCGACGCCACCGAATTGTTTGCCGCAGTTTTGGAGCGCTAACCCCTCTGGATTTTCTCAAATCCCAACTTGTGCGATGTCTATACGGTAGGGAGGACGAGCATATACCGATCTTTCGTCGACGAGCAAGTGGAAAGAGGCATTCCAGAAGCAAACATAGTTATGTAAGAATGCACGTAGGATAAAAGAACGAGGGGGAGGAGACCGGCGAACCCGGAGGCCGTGTCGGCAGCGAAAAAAGCAGGCGACGAGGGACTTTATGTACGAAACAACGCGGAGAAGAGGAGGAGGAGGAGAAGGAGGAGCAGGAAGGCATGCGGCTCTTACGAGAGTCGGGTTGGTTGGGGTGGCATCCACGCAATAGTACGTGGCAGATAGATGGCCAACTTTCGCTGCTCGTTGGTGCGCATGCTGGGCGCTCTCCTCGGCCGTTCGCATTGGAGACCCGGGTAGCTCCCACATAGCAGCAATGTAAGTCATGCTTCTTTATGGGATGCCCCGTGACCCCGCTACTTGTAAACCGACTAAAGATTCAGAAATAGCCGCGTCCGACATGGGCCCTCTGCAGCATCATTCGCCGAGGAACCGAGGGCTCCAAGACGGAGATGGAAATTAAGAAAAGGAGACCGGAACGCCAGTCGGGGAGGAGTTCCAGACTACGAGTCATACCGTCGCATTGTCTTCCCGTGCACACCAGACAACCATCTACTTCTTCGCCTGGATCCATTCGCCGGTAATAACACTGAGGCCTAATGGTGAAAGACATCACCTTTCAGTTCTTCCCAATCTAGCACGTGGCAGGTTTACATGAACTCTTGGTCTCAGATCACTGCCAAACGAAGTCAATGCAGACTCGTTCCTCAACACCGTCGAAAGGGGCATTCACCCAAAGCTGCCTCAGGTCCAACATCAACTTTTGGCCGCTGTGGCTGCTACCGTTCAGCCCCCAACTCGCTATCGTGTTACAAGTGACGAATCTCTGGAACGCCAGTCGTCAAGAGCTTTGTAGGTGGAAAAAGGGTGGGTGGCCATTGCGGAAACTCCGAAACCGATACGCCAGGTCCGTTGATCGAACTCAATGTCCCGATAGGTTTTGTTGTACACGCAACTGCATCTCCCGCACATCACACTATGGTCGTGTACAGGCATCGCGGTAACGGCGATGTACTCGGAAATCGCACGGAGTGGGTAGTCACGGTGTGTCATTTGCGAGCGATTGAAAGCATCTGTCGATACGATATAGCCAGCCTGATTTCGAGTATTATGTGCTGTGCATCGCACTACTGCCACACGTACCCATCACATTCACGGGTAATATAATAATGCATATCAAGCTCGCGTTATCTCGAACGCGGGATGCCTCTCTCGTGTGACATTCGATGCCAGGCGAAAGTATCCCGTAACGATGAACAAATAACGCGGAGTCTGCATCCGGAGGACACGTTTGCCCCTCTCTCTCTCTCTCTCTTTCTCTCTCACTTTCTCTCTTGATGTTCTCGCACAATTATACACGTTGTCAGAGAACCCTGTTGGACTTGTGGAGTTGTAAATTGGTGCACACGATCTGGGCCATCAACTGCTGGCGCGCTCATTCGCGTCCATTTTACAAAACGGCATCAAGACCTACTACACCAAGAGAGAAATGGTTTGTTGGTGAATGAAATAAAACGTTGCTCGAATCTCGGCCCACCGGCATCACCACCAGGGCTTCCGTTTGATATTCAATGAGCTCATATGTTCACTTCAACGAAACGCTTCGATCGATTGCGACTGGCTGTAAACCGCGGTTGAAACAACTGCCACGTGCTATCAGATGAATGCACGAGTCGAGAGTCTCCAGCCGTTATCAGTCATTGTAAGCTGCACGTCGCGGAGTTTGATGGAACGAGTTGTTGTGCAACCACAAGCTCGCGCAAGACTGCACATACGTGTGGGTACGATGTACACGTGAAAAGCCCGGGGAAAAAGAGGCCCATGATCGTTCGAGCCACATAGGCAGGTGAGCATCGTTCAAGTGCCATCATTGTCCTAATCCCGCACGATCAGCTCTATCAGCCTCGAGTAGTTCTCGTTTCAACTTGCGAGAGGGCGATGTACGTGTCTACGGGCCACATGACGGCCCTTTCTGTCGCGCCCTAACGCAGCCTCCACACTCGAAACACGCCGCAAACACATCCGCCCTACGTACATCCGTGATGAAGGCATCGCCGATCTTTTGTCCTCCGCGTCATTCGGCTTGATCAGACTCGAGTGACACGGAATGGGAATGAGTGTGATGGCTTCGCTAGTGGAGAAGCCAGCACGCGAAAAAGACGAGCAGCTTGAATCCGGATGTAGATTGTCATCATTGATGACGCTAGTCGTGTAGCGATTGGCAATCCGCTCTTCAGATCGGTCGATGCTCAATGACTCTACAGTAACCCTATAATGATGGTTTCATTGGCAGGTCAACGTGTCAACATGTGGCCTGCTATCAAACTTTTACGTCCTTCGCCCAATGTTTCCTCGTGTGACCTTGATGTCTTTTGCGATCCCGTTATCTATTGCCCCACACTTGTCAGTCAGTCCCAGTTGACGGTCGATGACCGATCGACCGGACAAATTTTCGGGAAACGGCGCATGATAAAATCGACTCTTAGCCGCGAGTTTAGCTCGTGTTGAGTTGCTCGTGGATACAATACGGGCTAACACCTCGCACGCGATCATTTTCTCTCGAGTACCCGCAACAACGAGGCTGCTCTTTGGAACGTAATGGAGGTAGAGAATATGGTCTCGAAGAGTATTGGAGGTGATATTGCGCAGAGAGCGAGAGAGAGAGAAAGAGAGAGAGAGAGAGAGAGAGGACTCTCTCGCTCTCTCCTGCTTCGGTCTTCTCCATCATTAATGAATGGCTTGACGGTTGGCTGAGTCTCGAGTGAGAGCATAGTCGACGTCCCGGTACCTACGCCTCGGTGACGCGTACACTCGCGGGGTAATCACGGCTCTTCTCCAGGGCTGTTTATAAATACATATATAGATATAGAAGTGTGTGTATGCGTGCAGTAGGAATACGAGACCCGGAGG
The DNA here is from genome assembly GCA_964007375.1 of Ophion obscuratus. NCBI lineage: Eukaryota > Metazoa > Arthropoda > Insecta > Hymenoptera > Ichneumonidae > Ophion > Ophion obscuratus. Next base: position 54,788,900 of record OZ023318.1, on the reverse strand, counting down.
TCTATCTCATCCTCTTCACTTCGTCGCCGGGGTCTCTTCCTCTTCGCGAGACTCTTCTCTCTCTCCCATTCCGCATTCTCTTTGCGTTGTGAGTGTCCGATGAATCGTCTTACCGCTTCACTTCGCGCCAACACTCGATCCGTCGACTTCGATATGCATCTGCATACGTGTGTGTGCGTGTGTCTGACTGTGTATATATATGGGTGAGGCAAACGTCTTCCGATTCTTCAGGTTCGTATGCACATACAGCGCATTACGAATACATACAATTGTCGGATGATTCGTCGGAATCTTGATATACTTTGTAATTCCATTATATCAATATAATTATTATTATCATGATTGATATTAGAATAATGATTTTTATTATTTATAGTAATGATCATTGTTATTAATATGAAGATCAATAATATTATCCTCTTTTCATATTAGAATAATTATTGTCATTTTCGTATAACAATAATGATAAGGATTGTTATTGCTATGAAGATCATTATTGTCGTCATTCTTAAAATTAGAACAAACATAATGAATTGTCTGTGAGAGTAATTATAATTAAGGGGTTTCGGTACAAAAGTCAAAATGTTAAGAAATTGATCAAATTTGGTGATAATGTTCTTCAACATTAAGTGCGAAAACACAAATTTTTTCAAAATTTTCTTCCACTTAGTTATCGAGTAATTAAGCATTAAGGGGTTACCCCCACTTGCGATTTTGAAAAAATCGATTTTTTTATTGCATTTTTTTGAAGTATAAGTATCTGAGAATATGTCCTGAAAATTTCAAATCGATCTGAACAAAATTGACTGAGATATGAGCGTTGAAAGAGAAGAATCCGTTGTGTAAACGACCGGCTAATTGAAACTTTAAACGCGTTTTTCTCAAAATGGCATTTCTGAAGTCGGTGACCAAGATTACTCGAACACTAATGAACCGATCTTCTTGAAATTTTGCAGGCTTATTTAATACATAAAAATGTAGTCTTTAATCGTTCGATTTTTTTTTTCGAAAAAAATGGCCGTTTTATAGCCAAAAAACGGCCGTTTTTTCTCGTTAAAATCGAACCATTAACTTTGACTGTCCGCCATTTTGTGAAAAATGAATATTTTTTAAAATCCTTCGATTAAAGACTAGTTTATACTTATATTTGACTAAATCCATCCGCATTTTTTTTTCAGATGATCCACTTCGCCGCAATGTTGGTCACCGCAAACCGTGTATATAAAAACATTATTTCATTGACGGCCATTTGCCACTAAACAATGCAATATTTTTCAATAAAAAAATTACTGAAAGTTCTTCAAGATGTGTTCTTTAAGATGGTATATTGATCGATTAAAAAAGTTTTGTAGTTTTCTTTAAAAAAATTCATGAAAAAGGCCTTTTTTTGCGCCACAAATGGGGGTAACGCCTTAAGGGGTAAGGCCACTGTAACGGCCCAAAAAAAAAGGTTTTTTCACTAATTTTTTGCTCCCGAAATTGAAGGTATTTGAAAAAAAAACTTTTAATGGTGTTATCGGGCATACATTAAACTTTATTATAAAATTTTTTTACAGTAAAAAAAAACAAAATGGCGGTTCCACAGCTATCTTCCCGGGACATGTTTTGCTTCCAGGGCTCCGCGGCACGCAGCACCACTGGTGCACTTTTGAATCTAGAACAAAAAAAAAACCATTAATCTAGAGGGCTATAGCTAGAGAATGTCGATCGGATTTTAAAAAGTATCAATTTTTGTGGATTTGGCGTGCGTTTGAAAAAAAAAATTGATTTTTGACGAAAAAAACGGCAAGTTTTTTGTTAATAAAAAATCAATAAATAAAGTTCTTGAAAATTCCGATCGACATTCTCAAGATAATGTAAATGTTCACATCTGGTTAAAATTTCAAGTAAAAAAAATGAAAATTGTTCGAGTTATGCTGCGTGCCATTTTGAAAAACCATGTTTCGAGAAAAACGCGTTTAAAGTTTGTTTGGGTTTTGACACGCTTGGCGGCGACCTTCATTTCCTAAGGACAACAAATTTTTTTCGCACAGGACCTTTTTTTTTTTATTCTAGAGGGTTTAAACTATTTTTTAAGCCAATAAAAAAAAATCGATTTTTCAAAAAATTTACAGTGGCCTTACCCCTTAATACATAAAAATGTAGTCTTTAATCGATCGATTTTTTTTTTCGAAAAAAATGGCCGTTTTATAGCCAAAAAACGGCCGTTTTTTCTTGTTAAAATCGAACCATTAACTTTGACTGTCCGCCATTTTGTGAAAAATGAATATTTTTTAAAATCCTTCGATTAAAGACTAGTTTATACTTATATTTGACTAAATCCATCCGCATTTTTTTTCTTCAGATGATCCACTTCGCCGCAATGTTGGTCACCGCAAACCGTGTATATAAAAACATTATTTCATTGACGGCCATTTGCCACTAAACAATGCAATATTTTTCAATAAAAAAATTACTGAAAGTTCTTCAAGATGTGTTCTTTAAGATGGTATATTGATCGATTAAAAAAGTTTTGTAGTTTTCTTTAAAAAAATTCATGAAAAAGGCCTTTTTTTGCGCCACAAATGGGGGTAACGCCTTAAAGCAGATTTCTTATGCCCGCAATGTATACCTATATATATGGAAACGCTATGTTTAGACACGTGAACTTTAGTATTAACTTACTCGATAACTGTGCAGAAGAAAAATCTGAAAAAATGTGTATTGTCAAATTTGGCACCAAAGAATATGTTCACCAAATTTTATAAAATTCTGAACTTTTTGAAATTTTTTGTTTTTAACATGGTTTAGCATGGCAACATTGTATCACCGGTATCGAAACTCCTTAAGGCGTTGGGCTACTCTAGAATTTTCGAAAAATCGATCTTTTTTTAATGGTCCCCTCGGACCTCAAAAATGATGTCCCAAAAGATTATGGCCAAGAAAAATGTCTAAGTACTCGGTTTTCAAATTTTGGTACATGGCCGCCTCTTCCGCAGCTCACTACTCAAAACTTCAAATGCGTTTGTTTCAAAACTGCATTTTTTAAGTTGGCCTGAAAGATAACTCATAAAGTTTTCAACCGATTCACTTGAAATGTTGAATATATCTTGAAAAATACATTGTCTATGGAAGTACGTAGGATTTTTTTTTATATTGCATAGTTCATTTGTTATTAACAATTATCTGACGATTTTGTAGGCAAATTTTTCACTTCCCACTTTAGAAGTGCGCCATTTGGTCAAAAATCAATATATCGAAAAAATCCTACGTACTTCCATAGCAGTTATTATATATAATCGAAAAAAAATATTGGCTCATTATAATTAAAAAATTACAGGAGCCGTTTGTCCGGCCGTGGACCCAGGAAAAACGGAGACGTTATCGCAAAGACGCTGCACAGCCGCCATTTTGAAATTAATCGCTTCGAAAAAATTATTGTATACAGTCAGTGACATGTATGATAAACATCCTTGTTCGTAATCTCGATTTATTTTATAGTTTTCCCGAGAAAAGAAATCCCAAAAATGCCTATTTTTTTCGGCCTCTAGAGTGGCCTAAGGCCTCAACTATCGTACAATGGCAATAATAATTCGTATTGGTATGACAATTATATTGTTGATAATTATTAAGAGTAATGGTTTTTATTCTTCTATAATAATAGCAATAATTAATATTGTTATGAAGATTATTATTATTATCATCTATAATATTAGAATAATAATAACAATGATTCTTATTGTTATGATTATTAACATCAGAATATTAATATGCATTTTTTTACAACGATAACAAGAATCGTTATTATTATAAAAATTACCATGGCTACTCTTATGTTTATGATATTATTGATGTTCCTTTCACTATTACGAATATTGTTATCACAATTACACATTCCATACGCCTGCGTACTTAAGGGCGGGGTAAAGTTAATTCGGCGAAAAAAAGGCATGTTTTTAATATTTTTTTTGGCGTAACGAATAGTGTTCGTTTATTGAAAAATTTACATATAATAAAGTAACATTTGAACAATATTCTCCTAAATTTGCATTGCAAAATATTCAAAATTGAGCGAGTGAAAATTAAACCCCGGAGGCGCCTCGAAAAAAGTTGGTTTGCGGTGTGCACCATAACTCGCAACAGAATCATATGAAACAAAAAAATCAAAATGCATTTGTTAAAG
>OZ023318.1:54769738-54779738 GCA_964007375.1 Ophion obscuratus | reverse complement strand
TTTAAGTTTAAGTTTTAATTTTTATTAAGTTTAACTGTAATAGTGTTTATACACAGCATATATTTCTCGTCAGGAATATGTATCAAAAATGTGTGCGTCATATATGACGCATAAATGACACATATGTGAGTCATATATGACGCATACATTTTTGATATATTTTTCTGACAAAAAAATAGATTGAAAATATATCGAAAATATATGCGTCGTATATGCCTCATATATGCATCATATACAGGGTGTCCCAGAACTCAACGTTAAGCCGAAACGGGGTGACAGGATTGATTGTAACCATCATGAGAAAAATCCGAAAAAAAATCTATCCCATGCAGTTTGAAAATTATGGGCATTTAAGAAAAACCTAGAAATTTGGTCAAACTGTAACCATTTTTCGGTTATTGTGAAACAAACCCAAACAAACCCAAGTTTCCTAGAATTAAGACTATTTGTTAAACTATGAATTTAAAATTTTCAAAATTTGTCTACTTTGAAAGGCCCTGCTTTATTTTTTTTCTACTTTATTTTTTTTCTGATTTTTCTCATGATGGTTACAATCAATCCTGTCACCCCGTTTCGGCTTAACGTTGAGTTCTGGGACACCCTGTATAGTGTGTATACGTAGCATATATTTTTTTGGTCAGAAAAATATATCGCAAATATATGGGTCATATATGCGTTATATATTTGGTGCATATATACTGAATATATACGTATTATTCTATTTTTCGTCACTATATATGCCACCGATATATATATATGTAGCATATACTTTCTGCATATATTTTACATACATAAATTTCCATGGGGGTCTAACCCCTTTTTTTCAACTTTATGTTATGGAACCCCAATAAAGATCTTCAAAAATGTTTCACTGATTTTTGCAGCCTGAGTATGTCAAAAAAATTGGGCTACCGAAAGAAAAAATCGCTGCACCTCAACGTTGCAAACTTCAACAGCATTTTGCTACTTTCTGGGGATGTTGAACTTTGGGAAGACAGGCCAGTCGTATCATCGGCAATTAAAAATTCTGTCCAAAGCAGAGAAAAACGTGTTTTACCTTCTTCGACATGTGCTCCCATTGTTCCGGGTTGCAACGAGGGGACGAAAATTCTCGTGGCAGGTCTCGCTATCCTCATCTGGCCCTCGGGATTGAAGCCCTTGGAATATCTCATTTTGGTGTCCCGGTACCGGGAACCGATATAACGCAGTGCGTGACTCGCTTAGACGGAGTCAAACGACCAGTCTCTCTCTCTCTCTCTCTCTCTCTCTCTCTCTCCTCTCTCTCTCTCCCTCTCCCTCTCCCTCTCTCTCTCTCTCTCTCTCTCTCTCTCTCTCTCTCTCTCTCTCTCTCTCTCTCTCTCTCTCTCTCTCTCTCTCTCTCTCTCTCTCTCTCTCTCTCTCTCTCTCTCTCTCTCTCTCTCTCTCTCTCTCTCTCTCTCTCCTTCGTAACGAAATACCGAGAAATGTACCATAAAGTCGTCATAAGGCAGTGGACTCTGACCCACGGAGTTCTTTCTTCCTTTCTACTTTTCTTATGTGTGAGACGGAACCCTCCCCCGCCCCTCCACCGCCGGAGCCGCAGCTCACTCTTCCTCGAGAGATGAGGCTGGAATCTTGACGCGTTCCAGCATTTAAAGAGATCACAGAGCTTCGTACCAGAAACAAACGATGGAACGTCGTATAAAACGAAAAAGCGCGATGCACGTGTGAAAGAACAAGGGGCAATAAAAGTATATATAAGTATGTATGTATATATATATATATATATATATATATATATATATATACACTACCGGCGAAAAGTTTGCGGACAAACATTCAAAAAAGTTCCGGAACGATTTTTTATGCCATTTAGGCGATAGTTGACATAAATAAATTAAATGAACGGCATTTTGAAGGGGAGGAATTTACCTTTATTCTGTTTTTTTTTTTTTGAAAATTTGTTTACTCTTTTTTTTTTACGACTTGTACACTTTTCCGAAAACGACCATTTTTCGTCTTTTTTTGTTCCTTTTCTGGTGGACTCCGTTTACAGACAATTTTTTAAAAATGCAGTTGTTTGTCCGGATTCATAAAGGGAAAAGATCAATCTTTAATATTGTTTTTTTTTAAAGCTTCGTACTATTATTTTTTCTAAAGATACTTTTTGGAATCTTTGGAGACTTTTTGGAAAAAAGAGACAATTTGAAAAATAACGTGTAACGCCAAAACGACAAGGTTTTGAAGAAAACGTTAAGACGGTGAAAAGTTGAATCAGTTTTCGTTGAGTGTGCGAGAATTTTTTCAGATTTTTTTTCGAATTTTTTTTTTTTCACTTATTTTCGGCGGAAATTCAGATGATTTGATTACCGTAACTCGAGAACTAAGGAGGTTTGTGGTAAAATTTCGAGAGAGGAAAAAAAACGTATTTGACTATTTTCAACGCAATAGAATTATTTCAGATTGGTTCGACATTTTTATCCCCGTTAAAATTTTATGGTTTTCTAGCCACGTCAATCGATTTATTACAACCGATTTTTAACAATCAATTCTGACAAAATTATTTTTACAAGGAGTGAAAATTTTTCTTAATTTTAAATCAATTTATTCGTTGTAGAAGATTTGAGTAATATAATTAATTTGTTGACTTACACATTAAACTTTGGTCTTTTTTTTCTGATGTGCGTATAGGGATACTTTTTTAAATTTTATAATATCGATAAACCGTGAAGTTATTATTGTTTAAGCAAAGTGCCGCTGTTGCTTCATAGCCAAACGGTGTAGGTGGCTCTGCCAACTAAGTTGATCTGAAATGAAAGATTAAAAAAATTGACTTTTGGTAGCACAATAAAATTCTCGTATGATCGGATACTTTTTCGAAATTTCGCATATTACGAAAATGGCAAGCCGAAAAGAGAAATTCGATTTTCGATGGAAAAGAAATAACTTCAATAATTCGTTATCAACAAATGCATAAACATATAAAAATATCATTTAGTTATATGATACAAAATATTACAAAGTATGCTGTGTCGGAATTTGACATGGATCGGATAAATAAATTGTACGACTCACACCGTTTCATAAAACATAGTGTTCGGGAATAATGCAGAAGACAAAAGGGCTGCGGGCTGGTTCGCCGTAGGGCAGGTCAATTTTTGGAATGTTCACAACATCTTTGTTGCATATTAATGTCAAGATCTCATGTCAAGGCTACGAAGTTATGGAATAAGAAACATCGTTTTTTCCTAAAATTTAAACCTATGCAGACCGTTAACAAAATTCATAAATTTGTACATTAATACTCCATTTTTTTAACGCACCACAATCTTGTTTTTTCTTTTCGATTCTGCACTCTTGTTGGGGTGTGAGATTGAAATGCCACGGTCAATCCCGTCAAAAATATATAGGACATGCCTTTTCTTATCAAATAACCCAGCAATGCTTTATGCAAAAGTGAGCCATGTTTTCAGAACATTATTTTTTTTGAAAGTGAGGGGTAGACAAATTTAAAAATTAAGTAAAAAACTTTTGTACAAAATCAAACTCTTTCATTATTCGTATATCGAGGCCACAGTAACAACGAATTATCAACAATAAAATAAGAATAATTATTAGACTTGCAGAATTTTGGACCTCTAATTCCAAAATGGTTGCAGATTATTCTCATTTCATTGTTGATAATTATTTGTTACTGTGTCCCCAAAACAACAAATAATACAATTTGATTCCATACATTATTAAAAATTAATTTTCAAAATTGCCTTCCCCTCACTTTAAAAAAACGACAAAAATAATAATATCTCGAAAACGATTTACCTTTGCATGAAGCAATACTGGGTTATTCTCTAAGGGCCCATATGTCTTACAGCCCTATTACAGGATCGTGCCCAATATCCAGTAGCCCTGTATATACACCAATCCATATATAACCAATAAATTAATAAATATATAATCAATATAAAATCAATATATAATCAATATAAAATCGATATATAATCAATATAAAATCAATAAATTAATCAATATTATTCAAACGCATATGATCATTTTCTTAATAAATTTCGAAAATGTGAAAAACATGTCACGCAAAAAAAGTTCTTTCGGTGCCAGTGTATAGTTTCGTTATTCGTAAAAGAGTTCCTAAAGCGTGGTTTGGCGGATTGAGGGATGGCGGCAGGGCGATGGAGAAGGGGGTGAAGAAGGGTCCCGGGAGAGGGATGGTGAAAGAAAACGATAGCATGAAATCGTGATTCGATCGCGGGGCGACGACGAGACATGAAAATTTATTCTGTTCGATAATCCGGCTGCGGGGTAAGCGATAGCAGCTACAATAGCTCTATCTCTCTTTTTCACTATCTCTCTCTCTCGCCCTATCTCTTCCTCTCTTTGGTTGTTGGTCTTCTCGGCCCATGGTCTACGTCTCTTGTGTTTTTGCCTTCGTCTGTGTGCGTGTGCGTGCGTGCGTGCGTGCGTGCGTGCGTGCGTGCGTGTGTGTGTGTGTGTGTGTGTGTGTGTGTGTGTGTGTGTGTGTGTGTGTGTGAGCGAGTGTGTGTGTGTGTGTGTGTGTGTGTGTGTGTGTGTGTGTGAGCGAGTGTGTGTGTGTGTGTGAGCGAGTGTGTGTGTGTGTGTGTGTGTGTGTGTGTGTGTGTGTGTGTGTGTGTGTGTGAGCGAGTGTGTGTGCGTGCGTGCGTGTGTGTGTGTGTATGTGTGCGTGTGTGGGACTGTGTGTGTGTGTGTATGTGTGCGTGTGTGGGACTGTGTGTGTGTGTGTGTATGTGTGCGTGTGTGGGACTGTGTGTGTGTGTGTGTGTGTGTGTGTGTGTGTGTGTGTGTGTGTGTGTGTGTGTGTGTGTGTGTGTGCGCGCGTGCGAGTGAGCGTGCGCGCGCGCGCGTGTGTGTGTGTGACTGTGACTGTGTGCGTGGGAGTGTGGGTGTGTGTGTGTGTGTGTGTGTGTGTGTGTGTGTGTGTGTGTGTGTGTGTGTGTGTGTGTGTGTGTGTGTGTGTGTGTGTGTGTGTGTGTGTGTGGGTGTGTGTGTGTGGGTGTGTGTGATCGAGAGGCCTGTCGAAGAAGCGGTGTATGTAGATAGGAGGAAAGAGAAGTCGAAACCTGAAGTGGATACTGGGAAGAGACGTCACGTTGTACGCGATCGAGCCAAAGATATTCGAAGGGCGAATATGCTAAGTACCTTTTTCTGGGAGTACCTTCGTCTCTTTTCTCCCCTTTGCTGTTCCACCTCCCCCCCCCGACCCCCTGCACGAGTGGTCTCGTCGTCGTCGTCGGGCCTTGCTCTTATTCGGGAATATTGTCCTTCGCAAAATGGTACACGCGGGGCGAGGGAGAAAGGGAGCGGGAGCTTGAAAGGGCGAAGAAAGCTTCGAGACACCGTGGGCGTGAAGAAACAGGCGAAGAGAAAATGCGCGGACGACGACGACGGCGAAGACACTCGAGAAGTTAGAGAGAGAGAGAGAGCGAAAGAGAGAGAGAGAGAGAGAGAGAGAGAGAGAGAGAGAGAGAGAGAGAGAGAGAGAGAGAGAAAGGGCATCAACTCTCAAAAGTATCGCAAGAGATTGCTCTACACTTGGAATCGGTTTACGAGCAGGCTCGTTAAAATATTATCCGAGCGCAAGCTCAGCTGTTCGCAATTTTGCGTACCCTTTCTCTTTGCTAAGGCCCTTTCGCCGCATCCCTCTCTCTCTCTCTCTCGCTTTTTTTTCATTGTCATAATTTATTTTCTTTATTATTCACAGTTGTATCTATCGGTGTTTCAATGTTGTCTTTATTATTATTATCATTATTAATCAGGGTCGTAATTGTTATATTAATTATATATTATTTTTTCCTTTGCGTTTTTTTACCTGAGGGATTACTCTAAGGTTTGTCAGTTTTTTAATAAATCAAATGAAAATTTTTGCTTATCTTTAAATTATTTATTAATATTGTCGCTGTGTTTGTTTTTATCTCAAGGTTTACCTTAAGGTTTAACAGTTTTTTAAAATAAATTAAGTAACAATCTTTATTTATTGTTGGTCCTTTCTCTCTCTCTCTCTCTCTCTCTCTCTCTCTCTCTCTCTCTCTCTCTCTCTCTCTCTTCCTCTCTTTCTCATTTGCATAATTTATGTTTTTTATAGATACTTATATTTTTATTATCATTACTTCATTATTACAAGGATGTCTTTATTGTTATTGTTACATTGATTTTATTATTATGATTATTACTTTTATGGTCTCTTACGTCAAGGTTGGCTCAAAGTGTGACAGTTTTTAAAATAAAATAAAAAATCTTTGATAATTGTTAGTTCTCCCCCCCCCTTTCTCTCTCCCTCACTCACTCTCTCTCTTTCCTGCCATTTCATGGCGCAACTTCTTGGTGACACGCGGCGCAAACACTTTCGCCAAGAAGTTCACGAGACGCGCCACCGCGGAGAGCTCTCTATGCAAAATAATCGCTTCTTAATTGTGGAGTAATTGGAAATTCGGGGCCTCCCGCGCGTTCTCCCCGTGTTAGCCCGCTCTTATATTCGCCTGTATAATCGTGTGGCCGCTCGCGAGCTCGCCGAACGACAGCCCCATCGCATCGGCCAGACCGCAAAATCCGCGCGCGCGTTCGCTCACCGTCTGTCGCTCGCATTATTTCCACCCTCGGGCGACTGCCTTCACCTATCGTGAGAGTTCCAGCCCCCGGAGCTCGATCGCGAGCTCGGGAAAGAAAAAATCGTGCCATCAAACTTTGATCAGCGCCTTGAGAAACGGAAAGAGAGAGAGAGAGAGAGAGAGAGAGAGAGAGAGAGAGAGAGAGAGAGAGAGAGTGAGGCTTCCGACTTTTGGCTTCCGACACGAAAACTAGCAAATTTAGGTTTTCGCCACGAAATGAAGCAGATTTCGATATTCACCGCGAAAATTGACTCGTTTCAGTAACACTGGAATTTTTTCCAACTTTTCTTCCATGTTTCTTTTAGTACAGTCGTGCTGTATATTGGAATCGGAAAAAAAATTAGAAGGCTATTTTTTTGACAGGTGATTTTGTAGGTGCCGCGGGTGCTAAATCCAAGTTTGCCTAAAAATCGGGGTGTAGGGTTTTTTTAGGGGATGAAAGGGGATGGGGGTGGATTAATGCCAAACTTCAACCCCCACGAGGTCGGCGCCGGGAGCCAAAATAATCAGAAAAATCCGAATTTAATTTTTGTCCCCAGCGCCGAAGTCGTGGAAGTTCATTTTGGGGGTGAAAAAGTGGGGTGAAATTTTGAAAAATCAGTTTGCAGTCGATAACTCTTTAGGAAAAATTCATACAATTTTTGTTCAAAAGGGAACGTTGTAGCCCTTGAAAAGACGCGTCGATCGAGCATAAGGTCATCCCTCTCCAATAATATCTTCACCCCCAAAATAATTATTGAAGTATAAACAAAAAAATTGTTTATCGAATAACTCAAAATAATAGATTTTTCGGGGATCGTTTAAATGTATGAAATGTAGAGAATAATTTTCTCTATATTTTCGTTCCTATGGACCACCCTTGAATTTTGCTTTTTCGAACCCCTCTCAGGGGTTGAAAATTCAGAATGAAATTCTGGGAAAACTATTGATCGAAAATAAAGAGATACGAATTTGGCGCTGTGGACAAAAATGCAGCTGAGGGTTCGAGCTACAAATTCTTCTGCGACGGCGAATTCGTACGGTCAATAGTGTTCCCAGAATTTAATTTTGAATTTTCGACCCCCGAGAGGGTTTCGAAAAAGCAAAATTCAAAAGTTGTGCATAGGAAGGAAAATATAGAGAAAATTATTCTCTACATTTCGTACATTTGATCCATCCCCGAAAAATCGATTGTTTTGGAGTTATTCAATAAACCATTTTTTTGTTAATTCTTCAACAATTCTTTTGGGGGTGAAGATATTATTGGAGAGGGTTGATCGAATACTCGATCGACGCGTCTTTTCAAGGGCTACAACGTTTCCATTTGAACAAAAATTGAATGAATTTGTCCTAAAGAGTTATCGAATGAAAACTGATTTTTCAAAATTTCACCCCACTTTTTCACCCCCAAAATGAACTTCCACGACTTCGGCGCTCTGGACAAAACTAAAGCCCGGATTTTTCTGGACATTTTGTCTCACGGCGCCGACCTCGTAGGGGTTGTAGTTTGGCATTAATCCACCCCATCTCCTTTCATCCCCTAAAAAACCCTACACCACGATTTTTAAGCAAACTTGGATTTAGCACCCGCGGCACCTACAAAATCACCTGTCAAAAAACTAGCCTTCTAATTTTCTCCGATTCCGGGGTTTTTTTCAGCGACAGCACGACTGTACCGTTTACGCCAAGTCTCTATTTTTTTACTCCAATTCCTTTGACCACAACCGGAAGTTTCCGATTTTTAGACCTCTCAAAAGATTTCAATTTGACTTCAATTAAAATTGCAAGTATTCGGGAAATATCCATTCAACCTTGCGTCGATACAATCCACGTTAAATATGATGTTGACCAAGAAGGACGAGAGATGAAAATCTTAAAAAAAAAAACTTGGATGATGTTTCTAAGGTTCCAATTAAAACAGACGTCAGATAAAAAATTGCCTCTTGCACCAGGAAAAAAAAAGATTTACATGCCATGCTTGACAGAGATTTAATTCCAATCGAACATCAGCAAGATTTTTCTTCAAGATTGACATTACACTAAATTGATTTAATTATATTTTCAATAATATTATTTTTTAAATAGAAAATCACAATAAATATTTCATTATATTTACAATTTCGAAATTATTTTTTTAATAAAAACTATATAATTTTATATAATTATTATCAAAATGTTAATGAAAGCAACAAGTATAAAATTAAAATATCAATACGCCAAAAATTGTCATATTCAAAAAAATACTAATGGTTTACATTACAGTCGTATATACTCATATACGTAAAATACTAATGGTTTACATTACGTCGATATACAGGGTGTTTGGCGCATGGATCGACACCTTTTTGGGGGATTGGGCGATCATTTGCTATTTTTTTTTCACCCTTAGACCCTATACTCTAAGTGTCACGGTAATTGAGATATGATTTATTTTTAACTACCCCCAATTTCGCCTTTAAATCGTCATTGCCTTTTCATTTGTGGTTGTAATGGCACGAGACAACTTTTGTCGTAGTCTGCAGTGTATGTTTATTATAAATAAATCATTATTTGATAAAATTGGTTTCAAGAAAGTGACTTGAGCTTCCAGTCTTAAAAATATGTAAATGTATGAAACTTTTCAACTTTTAAATTAATTATAAAAAAAACTTATTCTCTTTATTTTTACCACATAATGAACGATTTCGATGACATGTGGCATACCGTTGGGAAAAATATAAAATGGAGAACTTTTTATAATATAGCTCAGTTCAAAAGAGCTTCATTTTTTTAATAATGAATTTAGAAGTTAATATTTTTCGTAGATTTACGCATTTTTAAGACTTTGGAAGCTCACAAGTGATTATATTGAAACCAATTGTATCAAATAATGATTTATTTATAATGAACATGCATTGCAGAATACAACAAAAATTATTTCGTGCTATTACAACCACGAACATAAAAGTTATGGCGAATAATTATATATATATAACTACTATTATTATTATTACATAACCTTATTTATGATTATAACAATATAACCATCAAAAGTTACCACTATTATTATTATATTATTTTATATATGGTTATAATAATAATTATTATACATATTATACCTTATTATTATTATGATTATTATTATTATATAAAGAGATTCCTATGATAAAAAGAGTACGAAATAATTGAGAAAATAGACCGTCAGGAGTGAATGACCGTTGGCCTGGGCCACTACTCGGATGGGTGTACACGTACAAAAGGATAGTGCTGGGTCGACTTTGTAGGATAATACACGAGGCGTAGCATTCTGCGTATCATAGAAGTGAGAAAGTGCAGGAACGGGGCAACAAACGGACCGCGGTACGACCCTCCCCCTCTCGCTCTCTCGTGCATCCCTATCTCAAGAC
>OZ023318.1:54749738-54767238 GCA_964007375.1 Ophion obscuratus | reverse complement strand
ATATGGGTAAAAAAATTGATCACGCCGCCCTCCAAGACGGTTCCAAATAATAAAAAAAAATATACGCGAAGACCCAGCATTGTCCGTTAAGAGAAAGGCCTGCCTGTAAGCATGAACTTAAATTTAACTATCAATTTTTCTTCATGATTGGAGAAATGTCGATTTTATAAATCTAGTTTATTTGTCAATTTTTTTTTTCACTTTCCGAAGCTATTGTATATTGGTATTCAATATACAGATCAAACAATAAGCTCCTCCATACTTGATTTGATGAGCGTTCAGTTTTACCATCTCATTATTTTGGAACAATAGTTCGATTTAGCTGCTGTCGAACGCTTTCATCACTTCAAAATCAAACTTTAAATTTGCATCTTGTCAGAATAATCTATTAAGTACGAAGGATATACATTCACGATAAACCATTCACATCGAACTTCCGGATTGGCCAAAATTGTTTTTTTTTTTTTTTAATTTTGGTAGAAATATTCCTTGTGTGCTGAGATACAAACATATTAATATTTCACTGAGATCAGACTTCCAGTGCTGTGGATAAAAAATGTATTTGAAAATTACTTTCGCAAAAATACATAGGGACATTTTAAACTTGGCAGGATTTTAAACTTGGCGAGCTTGTTCGTTTTATTGAAAACAAAGAAATTATTTATTCGCACAAGTCATCCAATTGGTCGGAAGAAACATAATATTTAAAAAATGTACACATAAGATATCGATACTATTTCGTTCAGTACGAATTTTTTATTTAAACCACAGAAATATCGTGTTGAAAAATTGACAAATAAACTAAATTTAAAAAATCGACATTTCTCCAATCATGAAGAGAAATTGATATTTAAATTTAAGTTGATGCTTACAGGCAGGCCTTTCTCTTAACGGACATAGCTGGGGCTTCGCGTAGGTTTTTTAAAATTATTTGGAACCGTTTTGGAGGGCGGCGCGATGAATTTTTTTTGCCCATATTAAGGGCCACCCTAATATACAGGGTATCGCATTTTAATCTAACATCTGAATTTTCTCGAAAAATATTGCTCGGACGAACTATTGTGTGGAACAAAACTTCTAGGGATTGAAGGGGGACGTTTGAAAAAAATGTATTTGAGGAGCCAACATTCAAAATGGCGGCGTTACAAAGGCTGACATGTTTTTTTCAAACGGAAACATAACTTTTTTTATTGCCAAAAAATTTGTCAGCTGAAAACTAAAAACTTTTGTTGAAATTTTTTTTTGATAAAGTTCATAGTTTTCAAGTGAGAACATCATTTTCATGCCATCAGCCATGCAACCTCCTACGCTTTGGCTAACGCAAATGCCGGTGGTAGGGACAATTAGGCTAAATGTCTCACAGCGAGCCGCTCAATGTTGTATTTTCAAATGTATGACCACTTGAACAAAAAAAGAATCAAATTTTTTTGTTGAAAATTTTGGTTTTTTTCGTTCTTTTGTTTTCAAATTTGGACGATATTTCATGAAAAATTTTTGGAGGAAAATCGATGAAAAATAGTTTTTTTCCATTTTAATAGCGTTTGTGCCATTTTCAGACCCAAAAACGTGTTTCTTTAAATCCTTGACGAACTTTGATCACGATGGGTAGAAAAACACACACACACACACACACACACAAATCCTGGATACATCTGAAATAATTGAAAATGATGTTCCCACTTGAAAACTATGAACCTTATCAAAAAATTTTTTGAACAAAAGTTTTTAGTTTTCAGCTGACAAATTTTTTGGCAATAAAAAAAAGTTATGTTTCCGTTTGAAAAAAACATGTCAGCCCTTGTAACGCCGCCAATTTGAATTTTGGCTCCTCAAATAAATTTTTTTCAAACGTCCCCCTTCAATCCCTAGAAGTTTTGTTCCACACAATATTTCGTCCGAGCAATATTTTTCGAGAACATTCACGTGTAAGATTAAAATGGGACATCCTGTATATATATATATATATATATATATATATATATATATATATATATATATATATATATATATATATATATATATACACACACACACATATATATATATTAATCCACACAGTATATAGATAACTAAAACTTGGTATTTATTGTTCGGGTTTGTTCGGATTTGATTGATGCTCTTGAGAATATTTTTTATTTTTATCTCTATCGCCATAAAGCCGATTTTTTTAATCGATCGGATGTGCTGGTCGCCATTATTGTTATTCCAAGAAACGGAGAATTGAGTCGCATCTCTGAAGGACAAAGATTAATCTATAAATCCACACAATACATAGAAAAATAAAAATCTGCAATCTTTTTTCTTCGGGTTTGTTTAGATGTGGTTTAGTTCTAACAATATATTTTTTTCAATATTTCCATTGCCTTAAGTCCGATTCGAAAAATAAAAAATTAGTGATATTTTTTGTTCGGTTTTGTTTAGATTTGGTTTTATTTTTGTAAGAATATTTTTTTAAAATATTTCTATTGTCATAAATCCGATTTAATTAATAAAAATTAGTCAGCTCTTTTGTACGGTTTCGTTTCGATGCGGTTTTATGTTGTTGAGAATTTTTTTCTTCGTATTTCTATTGCCATAAATCCGATTTTTTATTCGATCAGATGTGCTCGTCGCAACTTTTTTTTTGTTTTTATTTTTATTTTTAGAAACCAAGAATTCAGTCGCATCTCCAGAAGGACGAGAATTTATAGTCGCATCTCTCTTCGTCTGCTCCTGCTGTCGCGTAGATCGCGGCGGCAGCGGAGAGAGAGGAGGTCAGCGACGTTAATGAGGAAATAAATACGCAACGCGTCGAAGAGCGCTCGGAGCGCACGAGTCTATGCTAATTCGTACCGTCGTTCCGCGGTGTGTAACGTTCGCGCTCGGTTACGAGTAACAATGAACGCCATCGTGCATATATATATATATATATATATATATATATATATATATATATATATATATATATATATATATGTATGTATATATATAAATATATATACGTATATGTATATGTATATGTGTGTGTGTATGTATATATATATATATATATATATATATATATAAACGGAATGTTAAAAAAAATTAAAAATTCAAAAAAGCCTGCAGTTGCCAAGAAGAGGCATATATATCGGCAGGCTGCTGCGAGCTATAAACTCGCTAATACAAAAGCTGATGAGTCGATGAGCTCCGGTGTGCGCCGCGCGCGCGCGAACTTTGACCTGTGTCGTAAAAAAAAAAAAAAAAAGAAAAAAACACCCGAAGAGTTTCAGCGACGAGTTTCTTCGCGCGGCCTGCAGCTGCATCCCGCGAATGCAAATATCCAGTCTTTGTCGGGATCGATCGAGAACTTTGTCCGCTTCCGCCAAAAATAAGGATCGAGCGTGGCTCATTATGCGCCACGCGCGTGAAATTCTCCCGGATCCTGCACGTTCGCGTGTACAGCGAGGAAATTATACTCACGGCTTTGGGATTTCTATCGCGTTATTTGGGCCAAATACGTCAGGGGCGTTTAAAAAAAGTTAAAAATACGGAATCGATATCTACTAAGTTGGATGTATGTGTTTTTGTTTTTCTGTGGTTGCGAGGGCGCTCGTAGATTTGTCGCAAAAATTGCACTTTTCTTCTCCCCTCGTTATTATTATTGTATCATTAATATTATTATTGTATTGTTATCATTGTTATTGTATTATTTTATTTATTATTATATTATTGCATTATTATCATTGTTATTGTATTATTATAATTATAAATATGATACATATATATATATATATAGAGGGAGCTCTCGCATTTTTCTCCTGAACGCAGACGACGCTCCGCGTAATCTTTATTCCGGGCAAAAATCGTTCATATCGAGAACGAGAATTACATAAACTGATGGAATTATACTGGGTCACCAAAGAAGTCGAGCTAATCTTCGCTTTCTTCCACGAGTATGCGCAGACATACGTACCCCCCCCCCCCCCCCTGGCACACACACAGATACAATGTAATAATTGTCGATACGTTATCGTTCAAAAGTTTCGAAAATACAAAATTCATTTTTCAAATCGATATTAAGGGGTAAGGCCACTGTAACGGCCCAAAAAAAAAGGTTTTTTCACTAATTTTTTGCTCCCGAAATTGAAGGTATTTGAAAAAAAACTTTTAATGGTGTTATCGGGCATACATTAAACTTTATTATAAAATTTTTTTACAGTAAAAAAAAACAAAATGGCGGTTCCACAGCTATCTTCCCGGGACATGTTTTGCTTCCAGGGCTCCGCGGCACGCAGCACCACTGGTGCACTTTTGAATCTAGAACAAAAAAAAAACCATTAATCTTGAGGGCTATAGCTAGAGAATGTCGATCGGATTTTAAAAAGTATCAATTTTTGTGGATTTGGCGTGCGTTTGAAAAAAAAAATTGATTTTTGACGAAAAAAACGGCAAGTTTTTTGTTAATAAAAAATCAATAAATAAAGTTCTTGAAAATTCCGATCGACATTCTCAAGATAATGTAAATGTTCACATCTGGTTAAAATTTCAAGTAAAAAAAATGAAAATTGTTCGAGTTATGCTGCGTGCCATTTTGAAAAACCATGTTTCGAGAAAAACGCGTTTAAAGTTTTGCGAATAGTTTTTTATTGGAAAAAATTAAAAAAAGAAGTTAAAAGGATTTAAACTATTTTTAAACTAGAGGGTTTAAACTATTTTTTAAGCCAATAAAAAAAAATCGATTTTTCAAAAAATTTACAGTGGCCTTACCCCTTAAGAGAAGCAAAAAAAACTCAATGTGCTCGAGATCGATTTTATTTCGTACATTGCCGATTGCGTTTTATTTTATCGTAACACACATATTCTATATATTTAATAAATATGACAACACGTTATCGCTTGAAAGAGTTGTTCGAAAACTGAGAATTTTACAAAAATACAAAATTCATTTTTTTAATCGATTTTTAGAAAGAAATTCAAGAAAACTCTATTCGCTCATAATCGATGTTACTTCAAACATCGTTGTCTCAGTTGTCGTTTATTGGTATATATATATATATATATACAGGGTGTCCCTCTTATCTCTGCCGCCCAAAATAACTCGGTAATTATTGACGTCACCAAAAAATCTCCAGACAAAAGTTGTACTGTGTGAAGGGGGCCGTCGAATGGGACCAATTTTTTTTTTTATTTCGGTGGAGGCGTTGACGCACAGTGAAGGTCACCTCCACTTTTTAAAATGCAATGGTACATTTTTTTTTCAACCATCTTGTGGAGCACCTCAAGCCGCATAAAAAAACATTAGGGGGTCAAAGTCGTTCAAGGTCGTTCAAGGTCACCTATTAAAAAGAAATGCAAATCTAAATATTTCGGATCAGTGCCAAATAATATTTGAGAGTGATTCGAGATATTAAAATTTGTATCATCGAGACTGACCTTGAATGACCTTGAACGACTTTGACCGCCTGACGTTTTTTATGAGGCTTGAGGTGCTCCAAAAGATGGTTGAACAAAAAATGTGCCATTCAAATTAAAAAAGTGAAAGTGACCTACACTGTACGTCAGCGCCTCCACCGAAATAAAAAGAATTGGTCGCATTTGATGGACCCCTTCACACCGTACAACTTTTGTGTGGAACATTTTTTCGTGACGTCGATAATTACCGAGTTATTTCGGGTGGCAGAGATAAGAGGAACACCCTGTATATGTATGGAGGGTGTACTGTTATGAATGGATAATCTTGCAACTGGCGATAGGTCAGATCATGTCCTACTGTATGCTTGAATTTCAGTTTAGCAAAAGTCCCACGGTTTTCGAGATTTTGGGCTTTATGTTATTGTTTTTAAATCATCTGCTTTTGGTTTTCCGCATGCCATTTCTACGAATCATACGAAACGACAATACCTAAGTAACTCTTTAAAGGAAGGGTAGGGGTTTCAGCGTGAAAAGAAAAAACACACTTTTTTGCGATTTTTTTTTCATCTATATGGATAGAGTAAATTTATTGAAACCTTCTGTTCATTGTAAAGTGTCATTGCAAGAACATTCCGTAAAATTTGTACGCGAAAATATCCATAAACAAGCCGGTGACAAAGCTTCACCAAGAACGCCTTTGGAAAAGCACGATTTGCGGTGTTCACTGTATCTCAGCTAGAAATTATCTGAATTCAAGTACCATTAAAATTTAGTCAAAGTATCATCAAATCCTCGCTCCAACGGTCTTTGATAATTTTTTTTTTTTTCATTTCTAAATTTTTGTTGGTCATGTAAAGTGAAAAGTGCTCTTTTCACGAAAAATTCCGGCATTTTGGGGGTGGAAAACCCCCTCAACGTAAAAAAAATCTCAAACTAACCGTTGGGGCGAGGTATTTTATATGTAGAAAGTGTGTACCAAGTTTGAAAATAATCGGACATGTATTCAAATGGCAGTGAACACGGACTTTGAAAAAGTGGTTTCGAGAAAAACGCGGCACCGGCTTGTTTGTCGATATTTTCACGTACAAATTTCACGAAATGTTCGTGAAATGACACTTAACAATGTTCAAAAGGTTTCGATAAATTTACTCTATCCATATAGAAGAAAAGAATTTGCAAAAAAGTGTTTTTTTTTCACGCTGAAACCCCTACCCTCCCCTTAAAATAATTGGCACGATATGCGTAGAATGTATTTTTTTGAGACCGCAGGCTATTAAAGTCAGATGTTCGAATTGCTTTGCATGAAAATTATGCATAAGATCTTTTTTCATTAAGTTTCCTTAATATTTAAGGTTAAAAAGAAGAATTTTCTAGATAAACAAATAACCAAAGGTATTTTTAAAAAACCGGGTCCAAAAAGTTATTTGCAGAAATGGCATGCGAAAAACCAAAAGCAGATGATTTTTATCTAGAAAACCGTGGCACTTTTACTAAACTGGAATTCCAGCATGTAGTAGGACATGATCTGACCTATTGACAGTTGCAGGATTATCTATGCATAACAGGACACCATATATATATATATATGTATATACAATATATACAATATATACATTAGACTGATTCAAAAAAAAAATTTTTTTCTGGATTCTCGTGCTATTGTTGGGCACTGATAAAACAAAATTTCTCTAAAAAGATGGGCGCGGTCACTCAATTTTTAGAGGTGGCTATCTCGACTTTTTTGTATTTGAATTTTTTTTAACAAACGTATTGCATTTAAGCATAGTCATGGCTTCGGATTACGGATAAAAATCACATCCAGCAGCTGTTTCGTAACAAAAATAAACTCTAACAATTTGAAAAGGGTACAATATTCACAATTCAAATCCAGGTAGATCAATAATGGCGTCTATACTACTCTCGTTATTCATGTAGATTTATTTATCCGCATTAACATTTCGCACTTTTTACGAAAAATTAAATTATAAGCTTTTATTCATAAATCGTATATTTACATTTTCAAAATGCTACGCTTATATTATCTTCAAACTCATTTACATTTCTTCCCAGCCATTCTCAAGTTCGTTAACATTTTGGGCAGAACGAAAATGTGCAACGTTGAACAGTTTGTCCAAATCTCTCTTAAATTTACGCTCCTTCGATATTTGTGACGGCAAATTCTTTTTAACTCGATTTTTAAAAAGTTGTTTCCAGACTACATGGAGTTTTATTGATTTCAAGATTGCGTTATTCAATCGACGCGTTGGAATTTCAGCACATTTCCATTGTTCGAAAATTTCTTTCATCGTTTCGTGTGCACTTCGACGTATGGTCAGTTTTTCTCTGTTATGCTTGTAAAAGAACAAACTCAAAACTTTTCCGATTTTTATCCGTAATCCGAAGCCATGAGTATGTTTAAATGCAATACGTTCGTTAAAAAAAATTCAAATACAAAAAAGTCTAGATAGCCACCTCTAAAAATTGAGTGACCGCGCCCATCTTTTTAGAGAAATTTTGTTTTATCAGTGCCCAACAATAGCACGAGAATCCAGAAAAATTTTTTTTTTTTGAATCAGTCTAATATACATATATATATATATATATATACATACATATATATATATATATATGTATATTGTTAACCGCGTTTCAATTTTTTTGCTCACTGTTCGTTATCTCGTCTCCGAGGATATTGTTCGTGACAAAACGCGGCGCACGTGACTCTCGGCGTGATTAAAATGTTAATCACGATCCGCGACGCGGGCTCGTTTTTCGTTTAGGTACACACACACAAACACACACACACACACACACAAACACACGCGCACGCACGCACGCACACACACACACACACACACACACATGCATGTATACATGTTTATATGTACGGGCACATGTATTCAGACCTTTTTTGTAGGTTCATCCGATACCCTTTCAATAACTCGGGATACACTATTGTCAGTGAATGTACCAGAGGACAAGGGGGACCGAAAATGGAGAGAGGGTGAGAGAGAGAGAGAGAGAGAGAGAGAGAGAGAGAGAGAGAGAGAGAGAGAGAGAGAGAGAGAGAGAGTGAGAGGGAGAGAGAGAGGGAATTAAAACTAGGAGGGTGCAATAAAGATGTACGCTATGCCGAAGTAAAGATGCATAGATGTATATATATATATATATATATATATATATATATATATAACAACCCCGTGGCTCACCGTCGATTCCCCGTACGCCCATACGCGTCTCCGGTTACCTCGGTGGATTAATTATGGGGTAGATCAAAGGAGCATGCGACCACAAAGCGGGTGTGTATTGAGTAACGGGTGCGCCAAATTGAATGGAGAGAGCGAGAGAGAAAAAGAGAGAACGAGCTGATAGTGAGCGCTGATTATACCAACTCGAAACTTTTCGTTGGCTCGCCGATTGAGTATGAAATGTTAAGAACTGCGCGGTCACAAAATCAATCGTCCAAAACGCATATATATATGTATGTATGTATGTATGCGTGTATCTATGTATGTATCCATGTGTATGTATGTATATATATATATATACAGGGCGTCTTGTTATGAATGGATAATCTTGCACCTGATGATCAGTCAGATCATGTCATACTATATGCTGGAATATCAGTTTAGTAAAAGTCCCACGGTTTTCGAAATGTTGAGCTCTATGTTATTTTTTGAAAGAAAGAAAGAAAGAAAAACAAAAAAAAAATCATCTGCTTTTGGTTTCGCACGCCATTTGGACAAATGATATGAATCGACAATAACTAAGCAACCGGCCCTGACCAGACTTGCCTTGTTTGATTTATCTGACCGGGTCCTCCCATGGAACAAACCGGGAAGATCGCAAAATCGTTTTTACGGCTTACCCTCTATGTCTGAAAATTACAATCTTCTGGCCGGGATACATTGCGAGCATGTACATCTTCACGTAATGTCTACACTGCCAGAACATCGACATGTTCTGAAAAGTGGAGCCTGTCTTTAAAAACTAAAGAAAATCTACTTTGCTTTTCACCTTATCAAAGATATTTGTAATTGATTGGGACGAAACTAGTACATCTGTTGTAATTCTATTCATCATTAAAAGTATTGATTGCATCAATGATAATCGACAGGGATAACAATGCTAATCATAAATACCGGGATTACGATAATTATTTATTTGAGCATAAAGAATAGCCAAAGTATTTTATGAGGCACAAAAAGTAAAGCAAGTCATTCGTGGTGTTTGAACACCCTTGTCGCCATGTTGAGAAATATCAATGTTCTGGCCGGGAAGATATCACCTAAATGTATTTCGCCGATAATCCGCCAGGCGGCTACAAGCGAAGCGCTTCGCGCAACCAAGGTACCATCGTACGAGGATAAAAGTTCGTCCTGTGAGTTGTACCACGTACAGAAGTGCTATGCTTACAGTGTGCACTTACGCTTATGATTTTGCGATACTTGCGAAATAACCTTTTACACTCTAGGCCTTTTTCGCTCGGATAATGCGATATGACCCAAAAACTCATATATGATAATGTATAAATGATAAACTCATAATGATTTCCGGCGGATATGTGAAAATCGTATATATATATATATATTAGGGTGGTTAAAAAAAAAAAATTCGCGGTACTCAACGGAAAATGTTACTACGTTATGAGAAAGTAATTAATACAAAATTTGATAAGTGTCAACATTTTTATAAGTAGTGCTCAAACGACTTTGGATTTTTCTTCTTCCGATTTTTCGTCAATTTTTTTTTCCCCGCCAACCGACATGATATTAATATAATTCAAATAATTTATCCAACTTACATTGAAAGAGATTTTCATTGAGCACTTGAGTTTTATTTTTCCGTAAATAATTTTTTTTCAACGTTGCCCCCTTCCATCGTAATTTTCGTGACCTTTAGAAATTGATGCAGGGTTGAGAAATTCCTATTCCCGTTTCGCTGTAAAAACGAGTTATTTTGTCGCTAACGTTTTGTGTATTCTCTCGAACAGAAGATTTAAGAGTATTGAGATGATCAAAGAATAGACTTAATGCTTCTCCATTCGTGGGTAGTTTTCGCTTCACAAATTCTTCGATTTCCGACCAAATCGGACAAATTTCGGCACTTTCACTATCGTCCAGACCCGCGATCATTTTTTACATTTTTATTTTTACGTATACTGTGACGTAGCTCAATACAGCAACCAGGAAGACTAGAGGTAAGTAGTACGAACGCCTATGGCGAGCCCGATCCAAAAGCGTCCGTGAAACTGTGGATTTTAGTAGGTAGTGTTTTCACGGTGTACGTCGCTAGTGCATGACCGCACCGAAGTGAACTTAAGGCAGGATTCTACTTTGAAACTTTGAAACTTTGAAATTGGACGAAAACACCCACCTGGAACACGTCGAAGGCATATTATATGGCCCAGGCATCGCTGATTGAGGGTAAGATAATTTTTTCTACGATTTATCACTCACCAAAACTTTAAACGCGTTTTTCTCGAAACGACATTTTCAAGTACCGTGGTCGTGATAACTCAAAAAGTACTGAACCGATCCTTATGAAATTTGGAACACATATTCTATATGTGTGTACCAAACGACCTAACTACAATCAACTTAAAATTTTGATTAGAACTATTTTTTTATTGCAAAAAAGACCAAAAAAACGCATTTTTTTCGTATTTTAGCCGCCATTTTGTTAATTTTGCACGTATATAAAATATTCTAGTTAGGTCGGTTCCTGAAGACATACTGAACATGAAACTATTTGATTTTTTTGCTTCAGACCATCCGTCGGGAAGATTTCACGACCACGGCAACGGTACCTGCTTTTCGAGGCGTTGGCTTTAAACATATTTTACGTGTACAAAAAATGAATAAAATACATTAAAATTTTTTTTTATGTACTTAAAGAGTGTATTTATTGAACAGTTTAAACCCCATATCGATATCTTTAATAGTATTCTCAGAAAAAATTCACGAAAATAGCGTTTTTTTCATGGTCTCAAAGTAGAATCCTGCCTTAAGGAGTAAGGCCACTGTAAATTTGTTGAAAAATCGATTTTTTTTTATTGGCTTAAATATAGTTTAAACCCTCTAGTTTAAAAATAGTTTAAATCCTTTTAACTTCTTTTTTTATTTTTTTCCAATAAAAAACGATTCGCAAAACTTTAAACGCGTTTTTCTCGAAACATGGTTTTTCAAAATGGCACGCAGCATAACTCGAACAATTTTCATTTTTTTTACTTGAAATTTTAACCAGATGTGAACATTTACATTATCTTGAGAATGTCGATCGGAATTTTCAAGAACTTTATTTATTGATTTTTTATTAACAAAAAACTTGCCGTTTTTTTCGTCAAAAATCAATTTTTTTTTCAAACGCACGCCAAATCCACAAAAATTGATACTTTTTAAAATCCGATCGACATTCTCTAGCTATAGCCCTCTAGATTAATGGTTTTTTTTTGTTCTAGATTCAAAAGTGCACCAGTGGTGCTGCGTGCCGCGGAGCCCTGGAAGCAAAACATGTCCCGGGAAGATAGCTGTGGAACCGCCATTTTGTTTTTTTTTACTGTAAAAAAATGTTATAATAAAGTTTAATGTATGCCCGATAACACCATTAAAAGTTTTTTTTCAAATACCTTCAATTTCGGGAGCAAAAAATTAGTGAAAAAACCTTTTTTTTTGGGCCGTTACAGTGGCCTTACCCCTTAAGCGACAAGAACACAACCGACGTCATGTGTCATCGATGATTCCCGCTCGTCGTTCGTGTTGGCATAAAGCGTGTTCGGGGTAACCAATTTTGCGAATTGTGTTAGATGTAAAAAAAAAATAATAACAATTGTCTCGGTATAAAATATATTTAGTGATCTGCGGCGAAAACAATCAATCTTAGGTAAGAAAAATAGTACTTACAATCGTAAAAAGAACGGTTTCGTTTTATCGTGCCATTAATCGTACCGAGTGAAATAAAAATTATCACAAACGCGAGATATGGAGCAAGTGTCCCGTCGATGAGACAAAAATATATGAATTTTTTTTCTCGTATATTGCACGTTTGGTCTCATGTCTCGAAAATAAACAAAATGTTTATTTTCGAGGCGTGAAAGTGGGGAGTGAGTGGGCGAGTGGGTGAAATAACAATTTGCCATTTTCATAGAAAATTAAATAAAAGCTTGTAATATTGTTTGAATTGGTTGCTTTCAGTGCCCGAACGCGAGACAAACTTGGAGTGCAGCGATTGATCGAGAACTGCCGTTAAAATCACCACTCTCCGTCAAGTTTCTCGACAAAGTTTCGGATATGAAAAATTTAGAGTACGTGGGATGCCAAGCACACAATGAAGAGAGTGATAAACTATTATCTCGTCATGAGAGGACATTGTCCAGCGCGATCAGTCAACGAAAATAATCACGCAAGGAAAATTAAAACGAAAGACAATAGGAAAAAATCAAAACTGTAAGATCGATTTACCTGTACAGCGTGTCATAATGTGCAAATATGATGTGTGATAATTTGTAAATCTTTTGTTTGAATTCAAGTTTTTACTGCTTCCGCCACGAAAAAAAAAGAACATTGAATTAATATCTGTATTTCGTTATTATTCTTTATCTGTACAGGGTATCGTAATGTGTAAATATGAGATGTGATAATTTGAAAAAACTTTTGTCTGGATTAAAACTTCTTATGAATTTTCTTGTGTCTATAAATAAATTTTGTTTGTTACGCTTTCCGCGAGGAAAAAAAACTGACTTTATTTCTGTTTGTCGTTATACGTGTAAATATGGTGATAATCTGTAAATTTTTTGTCCGGATGCAAATTTCTTATGAATTTCCTTGTGTCTATAAATAAATTTTGTTTGTTACTGGTTTCGCAACAAAAAAACTGAATTAATTTCTGTATTTCGGTATTCTCAAAAACAATCTATAAATATAAGAATCCTGTGTATCTATATAGAAATTGCCTTCACCAACTGGTTGAACAACTAATTTGACGAGATGATCGCTCCACATGAAGTGGCAAAGGGTGCTTTTTGCATATCGTACGGTACTGCCTTTACGATTCATTTGATCAAATTATCGCTCCATATGAGGGAGCGTATCGTACGGCACTGGTTTGTTGCTGACTTTACTTCGGTGCGGTAGGAGAGCAGCGCCGCCCTTCTCGTCATTACTTTTGCGGACGTTACGACGACACGGCGTTCGTACTCCTTACCTCTAGTCTTCCTGGCAGCAACTACTGGAAACAGTCAAATATATTTAAATAAAATTTGTGAATTGTTACGGAAAACATTAAATCAATACTTACATTGGTGCACATTCAAAAATATTTAAATAAAATTTGTGAATTGTTACAGCAAAAATGAAATCAATACTTACATTGGAGCACGCACTAACATTTTCTGCATCGAGACAACAAAATTAATACTCCAATAATCATGAAAAAAAAAAATGAAAAAATGCACTAAAAATTGTTTAGAACCCTAAAATTTTGCAATTTCTTTTTTTTAACATGCTTCAATTTTCCGTTGAAAAAAAATCGATTTTTTTTAACGACCCTAATAGATTTATATACATGCGGGAATATAAAATATCCCAATATTACAATAGTTGACACGAGGAAGCCTAATATACGCGGCGCTGATGCGTCTTATCTGAGCTCCTTATCGTTTACTTGTATATATTTTTATATATACGAGAAGATTCTCCCGACGCGTCTCACAATCGGAGTGTCCTTGACTTTCGGGGTTATCAGTGGGTTGGGGTCAATTCGGGGGTGCTCTCTTCGTCGTTTAGAACGCCTCCGCTCGTACAGTGGAACGAAAAATTATAACGCACTCACGTTCGTGGTAATTATCGGACGCGCTCTTTTTCCCTGTTTTTCTTCTCTTTCCTGCCGATCGATCTGATTTTATCGCCAAACATCCGCGTGTGCGTATACGGTGTTTGCAACGGATAAAACACGAGAGATTATTCTCGTTTTGATATGTAAATATATACATATATACATGTAATGAATTGTATTTAATTTGATTGAGTAATAATTATATTCAATAAAAAATTAAATAATATAAAATGCAACAAGAATGAAACATCTATTTATATATAATTATTTCTTTTTTTGGAAATGGTTTTTCAATGGGAAATGATAAAATGTTTCATGGAGGTAGCTGAAATGTATTCTATTTTATTTTATTTATTCATTTTATTTTACACACACACACACACAAAATATATATTTAGGTATGCATACGTATATCAGAGAATGACATAAAATAAAATTAATTTCAGCCACGTAATTGGAACATTTTCTCATTTCACATTGAAGAACCATATCCAAAACAAAAGAAATACTTTTTTTTCTCCTCCCATGCATATATACAGGTGCCCTGTAATTAATGAATAATACTGCAACTGTCGTCAGATCATGACCTACATGTTTCAGTTTAGTAAAAATCTCACGGTTTCCGAGATTTCGGGCTCTATGTTATTTTTTGAAAAAAAAAAAAAAATGTTACACCACAGGCTATCAAAGCGAGAGGTTCGAATTGGGTTGTGTGAAAATTTTGCGTGAGATCTTTTTTCATAAAGTTTCCCCAACATTAAATGTTAAAAAGAAGACTTTTCTAGATAAAACAAATAACCAAGAGTATTTTTTTAACTGGGTAAAAAAAAGTTATCAATCGTAGAAATGGCATGCGAAAAACCAGAAGCAGATGATATTTATCTCTAAAACCGTGGGACTTTTACTAAAGTGAAATTCCAGCATATAGTAGGACGTGATCTGGCTAACGACAGTTGCAGGATTATTCATTCATGACAGGACACTTTGTACATATATATATATATATATATATATATATATGTGTATCGACATTAAGGCGAGAGCCTGAATTAGTAGGTACAAAAAAGCGTTTTTTTTCGGGAATTTTTTTAGTAGGGAAAAAAACAAGTGAGTCCAGTAAACATTGAGTCATATTTTTATCTATATTTGAAAAGTATAAAAAAAATGTTTCAACATGAAAGAACAAATTACTGAAGATTTATCAGAATATTCCATGTGCGTCTTGCCACTGCAATCCCCAATCAGCGAGAAAGATGCAGCTCGTAATTCATGACTGAAAAAATAAAACCAGTGAAATTTTCAATTGTCATACATTTTCCTTCTGGGTGAACTAAGACAAAGTTGAAAAAATCGTGATTTTATAACTTTTTGCAGGTCTGAAAAATGGTGCTATAAAAATCGTGCTATAAAAATTATTTTAAAATACTTTTTCAACGACTTCTTTCATTCACTTATAAGAGAATTCCATACTGAAGAAAATAAACTTTGGTTTGATTCAATATATATAGTACAGTCGTGCTGTCGCTGAAAAGACCAGGAATCGGAGAAAATTAGAAGAAGGCTAGTTTTTTAACGGGTGATTTTGTAGGGTTCTTTTTTAGGGGATGAAAGGAGATGGGGGTGGATTAATGCCAAACTACAACCCCTACGAGGTCGGCGCCGTGAGACAAAATGTTCAGAAAAATCCGGGCTTTTGTCTCCGAGTTTTGTCCACAGCGCCGAAGTTGTGGAAGTTCATTATGAGGGTGAAAAAGTGGGGTGAAATTTTGAAAAATCGGTTTTAATTCAATAACTCTTTAGAAAAAAATCGTACGTTTTTTGTTCAAATGGGAACGTTGTAGCCCTTGAAAAGACGCGTCGATCGAGTATTCAATTATCACTCTCCGATAATATCTTCACCCCCAAAAAATGGTTAAAAAACAAAAAAAAAATAATAGTTTATTGAATAACTCAAAAACAATCGGTTTTTCGGGTATGGTTCAAATGTACGAAATGTAGAGAATAATTTTCTCCATATTTTCGTTGCTCTGGACCACCCTTGAATTTTGATTTTCCAACCCCTCTCGGGGGTTGAACATTCAAAATGAAATTCTGGGAAAACTATTGACGGCACGAATTCGCCGCCGTGGAAGAATTTGTAGCTTGAACCCTCAGCTACATTTTTGTCCACAGCGCCAAACTCGTATCTCTTTAGTTTCGGTCAGTTTCGGTAGTTTTCCCAGAATTTCATTTTGAATTTTTAACCCCTGAGAGGGGTTCGAAAAAGCAAAATTCAAAAGTTGTGCATAGGAACGAAAATATAGAGAAAATTATTCTCTACATTTCGTACATTTGATCCATCCCCGAAAAATCGATTGTTTGTGAGTTATTCAATAAAAATGTTTTTTGTTAATTCTTCAAAAATTCTTTTGGAGGTGAAGATATTATTAGAGAGGGTTGATCGAATACTCGATCGACGCGTCTTTTCAAGGGCTACAACATTTCCATTGAAACAAAAATTGTATGAATTTGTCCTAAAGAGTTATCAAATGAAAACTGATTTTTCAAAATTTCACCCCACTTTTTCACCCCCAAAACGAACTTTTACGACTTCGGCGCTATGGACAAAAATAAAACCCGCATTTTTCTGAACATTTTGTCTCCCGGCGTCGACCTCGTGGGGGTTGTAGTTAGTCATTAATCCACCCCATCCCCTTAAAGAAACCCTACCCCCCGATTTTTAGGCAAACTTGGTTTTAGTACCTGTGGCACTTACAAAATCACCTGTCAAAAAACTAGCCTTCTTCTAATTTATTCCCATTCCAATATACAGCACGACTGTACTAATAGGTCGTTTCGTTTTTTGCTATCACGCCCGCCAATTTGGAAAAATCGTGAAAATTTGAGAAAACTCGCTTCCAATTTTTCAATAGGAGGAAACATCAATATCAAATATCAATCGCTTCTCTGCTTTTGACTTTATGTCTTCGAAAATATTTACAATTCGCCTGTGAAACTTGTAAATATATTCTTGGATAGTTTAGCTGTCGATTTAAGCAATAAAAAATAAACGATTTTTCGGACCGTCTAATTCAGGCTCCGGTCTTAGGGGCCGTCCATAAATTACGTCATTTTAAATAGGGGGGGGGGGTTCGTCTGCGGATGACGGTAAATGATGGATGAGGGGGGGGGGGCGTTTCGAAATTGACGTCATTCTTGTGATACCAGTTACTTCAAAAATGTACAATAGTATATTGTACAACTAGAGTGGTTTCCCCGCATGAGTGATGAAAAATATTTTGCAAGTACCTAATGG
>OZ023318.1:54693664-54749538 GCA_964007375.1 Ophion obscuratus | reverse complement strand
TTACCTTAAACAATTTGTATTTGCCGATTAAGAATCAATATATGTAATTCGGTTGTGAAAATTATATCAACCACTTGATGAACAAGAACACAGTGTTTACGTTACTGAACGTCTAACAGGTATGCGTGTTTTTTGGAGTAACCCATGCAGAAATTTTACCTTATTTTACCTTATTTTACCTTATTTTTATTTTATTAGACCGGGATACCCTATGTCCGATCAAATCCCGATCAGGATTTGTCATGGATTTCCCAAAACCGGTATCCCGGTTAGAATCCAACTTGCATCAGTATCGGCATATGTACGATGACGATGGCATCATTTTGAAAATTTTGGCGTCACGTGTATTTTCTGTATTACTATGGAATTCCTATCTATAGATAGGAATTTCTGTCTATAGATTCCTATCTATAAAATTCCTATCTATAGATAGGAATTACATAGTAATACCGAAAATACACGTGATGCCAAAATTTTCAAAATTATGCCATCGTCGTCGTACATATTCCGATACTGATGCAAGTTGGATTCTAACCGGGATACCGGTTTTGGGAAATAAGTCTCTGTTTATACCCGACAAGTCGGTGGGTATAAACATGTATTTAAGACAAATTAAAATCAAATTCACAATGATTAGATTAAAATTTACACCAACCGTGAGTTCTTACGTATTTCGAGAGAAAACATTTCGTCGAGGCAAAGAAATTTTTCAAAAAAAGTTGTGAGTTTCAAATATTACATTATAAATATGAAAAAAATCACAAAATGAGTTGTGAATTTCCTCAAGTTGAATAAAATAAAAATCGAATTCACGACAGTTATATTAAAATTTACACCACAAGTGTAAACGTATTTTGAGAGAAAACATTGTGTTGGGGCAAAGAAATGTGCGCACAAAAAGTTATGTGCAAAAATTTCTTTGCCTCGAGACAATGTTTTCTCTCAAAATACGTACGAACTCACTTTTGGTGCAAATTTTAATCTAATCATTTTGAATTTGATTTTAATTTGTCTTAAATACGAAAAAATTCACAACTAATTTTGTGAATTTTTTTGTATTTATAATTTCTTGTCAATATATTTGCATTCACAGATTTTGATGTGAATTTTTTTTAATTCACATCAAAATCTCGCGATGAGCGCGATCTGCCATTTGAATCTTTGGACAAATTTTTTTTTTACTGATAGTTTAATGCACCAAAACGTTATAAATGTTATTTATTTTTATAATAAATTTAACATGTCATAATTCCATTTTTGACATTTTATTTCAGCCTGTATTCACCCGTGATCTTTCCCAGATTCCTCAATGATTCCATCGGGAATCTATTTAGAGTCATTAAAGGATCCGGTTCTGGATCCCTAATGGAATCCAGTTTACGGATCTTACATTTAGACTTCGAATCTGATCCGATATCGGACTACATCCCGACTGGGAGCCCGGGATACAAGTCAGAATCCAGCTGTATCCCTGCCAAAATTTTTGCACGGGAATATGTTGTTTTGGAGTAAGAAAACAATGTCATACGGATTCGAGAGTTACAAACCGCGGCGCTGTTGACGCTACTGCACCTTTGATTCTTTGACTATCCGTGAGTTCTTTTCGCGATTCATTTGACTGTTTCCAGTAGTTGCTGTATTGAGGTACGTCACAGTACACGTAAAAATGAAAATGTAAAAAAGTTTATTCGAACGATTTGAGCTCCCGTGCAGTTTTTTGGACTTGAATCCTTCACTTTGGGACTTTAATCAGGATCATAATACGTGCTTGATTACTTTTAAAAACATGCAAGTTGTGAACGACATAGCTGAGCGAGCCGTTTCTTTGATGAAAGATTTCAACGGTTTGATTACGAAAAACGAAGACCAAAAACAATATCTGTTGCAAGTTGTGAGCGAGCACAGAAAAACCCATCCTTTTTGCGAGAAGGGAAATTATTATTTTCCTCGATCTTCGGAGTAATTTCGTAAGTTTTTCGACAATCGCATACTGTGATCCTCAATACATATTTTTTTCATCATCGTTTGGAATTATTACTTTTATTGAACCTACTTGAAATGAAAACGACCTGTTTATGTCAACTTAGAAAATGCTACAGAGGATAACAAGTTTTGAGAAAATTATATTATTATGATGTTTATTGGCGGGGAAAAAAATTGACGAAAAATCGAAAAAAACATTTTAATTCGTTTGAGCACTACCTAAAAAAATTTTGAGACCTATCAAATTCTGCATGAATTACTTTTTCATAACGTAGTAACATTTTCCGTTGAGTACCGCGAATTTTTATTTTTAACCACCCTAATATATATATATATGTTGCCCATCGAGATGCCGTAATTTTGGGACATTTCATTCGCAACCATTTTTATTCGTCTGTCTGAAAAAATGCCTTGAGGAGAAGGATGGCGGTCGCAACGAAGGGTGGGTGGAAAAGTATGAGATGTACAAATAAGTTTTAGGACACTTCGATTTTGTATCATAACAGCTATTCTAAATTAATTCAAAGGTCCCGCTCACTTATCATAGATGGCGCTTGATATGTAGTATCGAAACGTAAAGGAGTCATAAACATAACCTATAAATTCTGTAAATTAAACATGCAGACCGATAAGCTATTTATTAGACACTGCATTCGCTATGAATTCCATCAAGGAAAAAGTGTTCGGAAAGCGTGTGAATCGATATGTTCTGTTCTTGGAGACAACATTGTATCTAAAAGTACATGTGAGTATTGGTATAAGCGATTCAAAGAAGGTGATTTCGACGTTAGTGACCGTGAACGCACGTCGCCTCCTGTAAAGGTGGACGATCAGGCACTGCAAGCGTTGCTGGATGAAAACTGTCAGACGGAGAAACAACTTTCGGAACAGCTTGGAGTAACTCAACAAACTGTTTCTTATCGTTTAAAAGCAATGGGTAAGATTCGAAAAGGAACAAAGTGGGTACCACACTTTCTGACTCAAGAAAATAAAAACAGCCGACTTAACATTTGTGTGAGTCTTTACAACAAGCAACATAGAAAGGCTTTCTTGTGGAAAATTGTGACCGGCGATGAAAAGTGGATTTATTTTGATAATCCGAAACGCAAATATCATTGGGTTGACCCCGGCGAGCCGACAACATCCACGCCAAAGCGCAATGTTCATTGTAACAAAGTCATGCTGTGCATATGGTGGGATATGAAAAGCGTACTGTATTATGAACTTCTCAAACCTGGTCAAACAGTTACTACCGATCGCTATTGTCATCAATTGATGCAAGTGAATCAAGAAATTGAGAAGAAACGTCCATTTTCTGGTAAAGGAAAACGTCCAGTAAAACTGCTCCATGACAACGCGCGGCCTCATGTGGGTAAACCGGTCAAGGATACGTTACTAGCGCTTGGATGGGAAGCTGTACCATACCCGGCGTATTCACCAGACTTAGCCCCATCCGATTATCATTTATTCCGGATAATGCAGAACGCTTTGTCTGACGTGCGATTCAAAACATTTGAAGAAGTGGAAAAATGGGTCGCTAAATTTCTCACCTCGCAAGACGAAAGTTTCTTTGCGAAAGGCATCCGCGAGTTACCTGAGAAATGGCTGAAGGTCATTCAGTGCGATGGAGATTACTTCGATGAATAACTGTGTTTTACTTCTTTTTTAATAAATCTTGAATTTTTTGAAAACTGTCCTAAAACTTATTTGTACACCTAATATTATAGTTAACGAGATGAGTGTATAGACATACACTCATCTCGAGTAGATACACAGATAGTTAAGTAGACAGATAAATAAATAGATAGATAGATAGATAGATAGATAGATGCATAGATAAACAGATTGATAGGTTTATAGATTGATAGATTGATAGGTAGATAAATATATAGATCGATATATAGATGAATAGATAGATAGATAATTAGATAGATAAAGAGACAATAGATGGATAGACGTTTTCTTCGTAACTACGTTTATTTGTGCATTCGAAAAAATATCTTGAAGAAGGGGACGGAGATCGAGGAGGAGAATGGGTAGACAATTAGGTTAATAGATAGGTAGTTATATCAAAAGCTAGATCGATAAATAGATAGATATATAGATAGCTAGGTATATAGATAGATAGATATATAGATAGATAGATACATACATACATAGGTACATAGAAAGATAAATAAGATGATAAATCTATGGATACGCAGCCAGGTAAATAGATACATAGATAAATAGAAGCATAGATGGATCGGAGATAGATGGACATTTCATTAGTAGCCACTTTTATCCGTGCATTCGAAAAAATGTCTTGAAGAAAGGGATGGCGATCGAGACGAAGAGTAAGTGGACGAATAGGATAATAGATCGATAGATAGATGGATAGATAAGTAGATTGATAAGTAGATAAGTAGGTAGATAAATATATAAGCAGTTAGGTAAGTAGATAAGTAGATAGATAAATAGAAAGACAAATGTATAGATAGATACACCGTTTCATAGATAACTAGATAAGCAGATGGATAGATTTAGATATGTAGCTAAATAATCACTTATATATATATATATATTAGACTGATTCAAAAAAAAAATTTCCTTCTGGATTCTCGTGCTATTGTTGGGCACTGATAAAACAAAATTTCTCTAAAAAGATGGGCGCGGTCACTCAATTTTTAGAGGTGGCTATCTCGACTTTTTTGTATTTGAATTTTTTTTAACGAACGTATTGCATTTAAGCATATTCATGGCTTCGGATTACGGATAAAAATCACATCCAGCAGCTTTTTCGTAAAAAAAATAAACTCTAACAATTTGAAAAGGGTGCAATATTCACAATTCAAATTCAGGTAGATCAATAATGGCGTCTATACTACTCTCGTTATTCATGTAGATTTATTTATACGCATTAACATTTCGCACTTTTTACGAAAAATTAAATTATAAGCTTTTATTCATAAATGGTATATTTACATTTTCAAAATGCTACGCTTATATTATCTTCAAACTCATTTACATTTCTTCCCAGCCATTCTCAAGTTCGTTAACATTTTGGGCAGAAAGAAAATGTGCAACGTTGAACAGTTTGTCCAAATCTCTCTTAAATTTACGCTCCTTCGATATTTGTGACGGCAAATTCTTTTTAACTCGATTTTTTAAAAGTTGTTTCCAGACTAGTTGGAGTTTTATTGATTTCAAGATTGCGTTATTCAATCGACGCGTTGGAATTTCAGCACATTTTCATTGTTCGAAAATTTCTTTCATCGTTTCGTGTGCACTTCGACGTATGGTCAGTTTTTCTCTGTTATGTTCGTAAAAGAACAAACTCAAAACTTTTCCGATTTTTATCCGTAATCCGAAGCCATGACTATGTTTAAATGCAATACGTTCGTTAAAAAAAATTCAAATACAAAAAAGTCGAGATAGCCACCTCAAAAAATTGAGTGACCGCGCCCATCTTTTTAGAGAAATTTTGTTTTATCAGTGCCCAACAATAGCACGAGAATCCAGAAGGAAATTTTTTTTTTTAATCAGTCTAATATATATATATATACACATATATATATAGTTGGACAGGGACACATAGCCAAACAGACAGGCGGAGAAGAAAGAGAGGAAACAGCAAAGGAGAGCAAAAAATCGCGCGACGCTTCAAGGGTCAATGCGGATGTGCGCGGATAAAAATAATCGCGAAAATCGTGTCGATGCATTACCGCATGCTGATTGCAGGTCATTCGTCGCTGTGCGTGCGGCGTACAGCAACGAGTCTTGGATTTTGGCCAGCACACAACAAACAAATTCGATCAAGAGACGTACCGATCGAGAGTGGCAGCCGAGGAGGGCCCAGGGTGCTTGGGGGGGGGGGGGGGGGAGAAGGGAAAGGTAAAGGACCCGGGAATTTGCGAAAAATATCTCGCGCTGCTGTCACAGCCAACTCCGTCGACCTATCGAACTCGTCACGAACTCTGACATTAACGTCCTTAACGCATCGGCGTGGGGACATCGTCGTAGAGCAAACGTCAAAAATGTTTTTTTTTTTTTTTCGATCTTTTTGGTCACGCAAGACGAGAAGAGACCGTAGTGTTCGGAATGAAGAGTCACCGCAACGCCATGGGGACAATTATAATGTGTACACTTTGTGACTCGATCGTTGCAGATTTTGGAATCTGGACTCGATGTTTTATTCATCTGTGTCATTGGTACCCATAGTGTTGAGGATTGTATCACTGAAATTGAATATATGAATGAACGTATCCATGTCCTCACAATTAGCGTGCCACGTTCTTGAACGGTCACCCATCCGAGTGCGGGCCTACGCTGCTCGATATGGAAAAGTGTAGGAGCCACATCCTTCCACTTTTAAATTTAGAATTAAGCGAATGTACTTTTTTTCAAGCGCCTGTTCACATTCTAATGTAAATGTCCCAATTATTGAACAGCTAAGGATCTGGGGGATTGAATTCGGTGAGAAAAGATATATAAAATCAAGAAAAAACCATCGCTTTCAGGTTCAAATGATACTTTGATATTGTTACTTTCGAAAAATCACCCTTTAAATTATTTTTAAATGATTTCAAATGAAAAAAAAAGAATAACAATGTGAAGAATGCAAATGTCCCAATTATTGAATACTGGAAGTGCCTATGTTCCTGATATTGAACAGACATGTCCCAGTTATTGAACACTCGAGAATTCTTTTTCCGTTCTAAAAAAAATTATTTTGGGTACAATATTAAGAAGTAAAAGCAAAATCAAACACTTAAATAATCTTTTGTTAATCATGTAAAAATACAAAAAATATATATTTAGTCTCTTTTGACAGGTATTTGGTTCATTTGCATTTGGTTCATTTTTGCTTTTCAACTCGAACTTTATTTTATTTTTCTTTTCAGCTTCCTCGTTTTCATGTTCTGTTTTTGTTTGATTTTGTCGCAGCTTGGCTCTCTGAAATATCGGAGAGCAAAAAATATTGAACAGTACATTCGTATTTTTAGGGTACATTTAGGTTATATTCTCTTTTTACTTTCCTTTTTATGTTTATTGCACGAAAATACAAATAAAAAATATATTTGACGATCTTGGAGTTATTATTAAAAGAATAAAGGTAAGTTTATTCAGGAACTTACAGTTTTCGTTTGAATAAATCCG
Source organism: Ophion obscuratus (assembly GCA_964007375.1). Taxonomy (NCBI): domain Eukaryota; kingdom Metazoa; phylum Arthropoda; class Insecta; order Hymenoptera; family Ichneumonidae; genus Ophion; species Ophion obscuratus. Next base: position 54,742,416 of record OZ023318.1, on the reverse strand, counting down.
ATTCACACGATCTGCCACACGTTAACTGTCTCGATGTTTTGATGGGTTTAATGACGTCAACTTGGTGAATTCGAGTTTTCAATAATTGGGACACACTGCATTTTCTATGTCCCAATGATCGAACACCGTATTTTTTAACAAATAATTAAATAAAGTTTTTTCATAAAAATTGTCATTTGTAAGAAATTTTCTGAGGAACCTGAAACGCCTTTACTTTTTGAGATGCGACAGTTTTTGAATTTTTTATGCCCTTACGCATGAAGCGGCGCGTCTTAGCAAAAACGATGAACAGTTAGCATGAGACGTCAAATCGAGTAACCGTTGCTGATTAACTAATTTTTTCTCTATTAATTAAAGCTCTTTGTGCACAAGTGAGGTAACATTTCGATAGCTAAAAGTTCCATATATGTAATGAAATATTATAAATAAGTAAATGCATGCAGGTGAATGAGAAATAATAAAAATACAAGACAGTGTTCAATAATTGGGACCTGTTCAATAATTGGGACATTTACCTTATCGGCATTGAAGTGGACAAGGCTCGTGAAAAAAATTTCGGGGCCACTATAATTCGGGTGACCACTTAATATCTTTAGGATGGTCAATGAAAAGATAATCGTTTAATCGCTTGTGGTCACATGTGATGTAAACTAAAATTATTATGTTATAATGAAAAATTAGATTATCAATAAAAAGGCATATCTTAATTGAATTAAAACTCAACAAGTTATAATTATTTATTACAATTTTATATTAATATATGTATATGAATGTAAAATTGTAATGAATAATTATATTTTTTTAATGTTTGACTTTTAATTCAATTAAAATATAACTTTTCATGTTTTATTTCATTTTTCATAATAAGAGAATAATTTTTATTCGATTTGTATATATATACATGTGAACAGGAGCGATTAAAAAATTATCTTTTTATTCACCATGAAAGTTATATTGCAATTCAATTACAAACTATAGATGGAAGATTTATAACGATTCATTATAATTTTTAATGGAATACATTTTTTTTTCTAATTTTTGTCATAATGATACAATCATTTTAATTTAACCCTTCCACTGCACACTTCCGCCACGAACGATCGGACCCTATCCGTTTTTCGGGTCGTTGTATTTCGATAAATATGCAGTTTTTTTCGTAGTGACGTTTTTCGTAGTCAATGATCCTTATTTAAAGGCCTAGCATTTAAAAAAAAACAACAAAAATTGCATTCCCATACATTTATTCAAAGTGGGAAATGTGTTGAAAAAGACGTACTTGCACGTATAGCAAGTACTCGAACAGTATAGCGTTTATAACAAAATATCAGGTGGAGAAATTTTTTTTAGTTTCGATTTTACATTGGCTTAAATTTTCTCTGAATTTTTTTCTGAAACTTTTTTGGCCGAACCTCGGAGAATCGTCCGAACAATTGATTGGCGTGTCTCAAAAACTATTGAGTTAGCGACAACATATCATGAGGGAAAAATATTACAGATTGTTTAAAAAAAAATGTTCACAATGTTTTTATTTCAAGTCGTCTAGATGCCTCTGAAATATTGTAAAAAAATTTATTAAATCTGAAAAAATGTCAACGCATTCAAAACGAAACACTGCAACATTTTCCCTTCTCAATATTTTGTCCCTAACTCAATCGTTTTCGAGATACGTCAATCAATTACTCGAAAGATTCTCCGAGGTTTGGCCAGACAAATTTCTGAAAAATATTCTGAAAAAATTTGAGCGAATTTAAAACCCAAAATTTATAAAGTTTCTCCTCTTGATATTTTATTATCGACGCCATACTTTTTGTTAAGGGGTTACTCTCACTTGCGATTTTGAAAAAAACGATTTTTTTATCGCATTTTTTTCAAGTATAAGTATCTGAGAATATGTCCTGAAAATTTCAAGTCGATCCGAACAAAATTGACTGAGATATAAGCGTTGAAAGAGAAGAATCCGTTCTTCGTGTAAACTGAAATTGAAACTTTAAACGCGTTTTTCTCAAAATGGCATTTCTGAAGTCGGTGACCAAGATTACTCGAACACTAATGAACCGATCTTCTTGAAATTTTGCAGGCTTATTTAATACATAAAAATGTAGTCTTTAATCGTTCGATTTTTTTTTCGAAAAATAAAAATGGCCGTTTTATAGCCAAAAAACGGCCGTTTCTTTCGTTAAAATCGAACCATTAACTTTGACTGTCCGCCATTTTGTGAAAAATGAATATTTTTTAAAATCCTTCGATTAAAGACTAGTTTGTACTTATATTTGACTAAATCCATCCGCATTTTTTTTTCAGACGATCCACTTCGCCGCAATTTTGGTCACCGCAAACCGTGTATATAAAAACATTATTTCATTGACGGCCATTTGCCACTAAACAATGTAATATTTTTCAATACAAAAATTACTGAAAGTTCCTCAAGATGTGTTCTTTAAGATGGTATATTGACCGATTAAAAAAGTTTTGTAGTTTTCTTTTAAAAAATTAATGAAAAAGGCCTTTTTTGCGCTACAAGTGGGGGTAAGGCCTTAAGCCATCCTACTCATCAGAGTTTCAAGCGAAAATAGTTTTAAAAAAAATCTCAGAGGAATTTTTTTAAATTCCAGGCGAGCCAGTATAAACTTACGCAACTTTTTTACATTTTTGACATTTTTTTTCGAACCTTATATTTCTTGAGTTACGTTGCATTTTCCAAAATTTGTCTTTTTTAGCCAAAAATGAAATAACTTTGCGAAAAAATCGCAAGAAACGAAAACGAAATTGTGAAAACGAAAATGGAGCTCCTGCTACCCCGTTCAAGTTTACCATGGATAAACATGACAAAAAAGTTTTCCATAAGTCATGCGCCTAATTCTTGATCTAAATATCTCGGATCACTATCAAATATTTGGTAGTGATCGGAGATATTTAGATTGGTTTTTTTTAATAGATGACCTTGAATGACCTTGAACGATTTTGACCCCCTAATGTTTTTTATGCCGCTTGAGGTGGTCCGCAAGATGGTTGAAAAAAATGTACCATTCCATTTTAAAAAGTGGAGGTGACCTTCACTGTGCGTCAGCACTTCCATCGAAATAAAAAAAAATTGGTCGCGTTTGATGGCCCTCTTCACACCGTACAACTTTTGTCTGGAACATTTTTTTGTGACGTCGATAATTACCGAGTTATTTCGGGTGGCAGAGGTAAGAGGGACACCCTGTATGTACAAGGGGCTAGGAAGGTCGATGCAAAGCCTTAAGGGGGTGATAGGTCACCTCGTCAAGAACATATCTAACCTAGGTTAACTTAGTCAGAATTCTACGAATTTCGAGTTATCGTGGTAAGTATGATTTTTGGACACTTTCCCAAAATTATGTACTAACTTTTTTGACATGTTTAAAATTCTTCAACACGTCCTATTTGATTAATCGTGTGAATACAGATGATTGTATTGGTGTTTCTCGATCGAATACACATTGAGCTAAGACGCAAATAAGCTTTTAGTCACCAATTATTGTTCGAACATTATAACCAAGTTGGTGCCTAATTTTAGGGAATTTTCCAAAAATCATACTTACCACGATAACTCGAAAACGTTAGACTTTGGACTAAGGTAACCCAGGTTAGATATATTCCTAACGAGATCACCTATCACCCCCTTAAGGCTTTGCATCGACCTTCCTAACACTCCGCATCTATATATGTTTTGATTTTGGCTATAGAGAGTCGCACGTACCAATAGTGCGGTCTCCGTGCGCATGTACCCCATGATGAATTGCCTGCACCGAGGGAATCGTTAGGGCCAACGAGATGGATATCCCTTAGTCACGAGGTCCTTTGGGTTTCTCAGCTCATCTCGAACCGGCCACTCACGATAACGTGTAATTATAATCACAGCTCTCCCACCCCCTGTCACTTGCACAGAGGGCTAAAATCTTACCGGTCCCAATGATTGATCAAAAATATACCTCGTCACATTTGAACCGATAAGTTTATTGATGAACTTGTCGTAGTCGTCTAAACTTCACTCCTTTCGCCACACGATACCTCCATGCCCCATTAAATTTGGAATTTAATTCTCCTATGATAATTTGTTTTATGACGACGATTTGGGTCAGTTTATGGTGGCGATTTGGGACTCTATCGTATTTGGCCTCCCGTCACACACACACACACACACACACACGCACACACACACACGCACACACGCACACACACACACACACACACACACACACACACACACACACGCACACACACACACACACGCACGCACACACACACACGCACACACACACCCACACACACACACACACACACACACACACACACACACACACACACACACACACACACACACACGCACGCACGCACGCACGCACACACACACACGCATACACACACCCACACACACACACACACACACACACACACACACACACACGTACACACACATACGCACACATACACACACACACGCGCGCACACACACACATATATCCGACGAAATATCGAAGGTGCTTATAGGTGTGGACTCGCCTTAGCTCGCGAATCGTCATGGTTTCGGAGATCCGTGTAATCGGACTAAATTGGATAATGCACATTCAGAAGGATGGAAACGAAAGGGCCCGTGAGCTTTGCGAATAAATATATATGTATACACATACACATATGTGTATGTGTGCGTATACAGGAACAGGACATTTTGAACCCGTTGTATTCATGGAATGTTGGCTACCAGTACATCTGGCCTTTTTGAGGACGGTCCTCGAAATCGACCATCTTTAAAATCACCTTTTCCCATATAAATATAAATATAAATATGTGTTCGTGCGTGTGTGCGTGTAAGCGTGTTATATATATATATATATATATATATATATATATATATATATGTAGCGCTTAAGGCACTGTGCATTATTGGAGCTCGAAGAGCTGGGCTATGCACCCAGCGAGAACTGCACGCTTCGAAGGACCTCTTTGACCCGCAGGCCTTGTCGGAACGATCGAGAGCCTCCGGGAGACGATGTATATTATACTCTAGTATTATTTTATATATATATATATATATATATATATATATATATAATATGTGTGTGTGAGATTTAACCCTCGGGTGTGCGATGCACCCCGCAGCGTTTTCTAAACTCTCTCTTGCCACGGAAAGCCAACGAGAATACAAGTTCTTCCTTTTTCCTTTATTTTTTTTTCTCTCGTCCTTGACTGCCGGCGTGCACCGAGGAAAATCGATCTCGAAGCCCGATGTAAAAGCGGCAAGAACGGTACGAGAGTAAGAGAGCTGATAATCAGGTATCGATTAATAGATGTGTGGGTAGGTGTGTGCGCTTCGCCCTATCCCGTTGCAAATGTGGGCTCGATCCCTCGGGCAATCGTTCCTTGACCAATTGAGAATCATATCGATTTCCGGTCGCCATGCTATCTCGATTTCTCCCTTTGGCTTTTTGGCAGCTGTAGCTCTTTGTAGATGTATATATGTCGGGGATGATATTGCTAATGTCCTCGACATGCAGGTTCATTTGCAGGGTGACAACTATAAGGTGGTTATATGTTTTTTTAAAGGTCTTGCGCGGAGATTTTCCAACCGAGGAAAACGTGATTTCGAATGGTTTTACGAGACTTCGAGAAAAAAAATATAGAGTATTTTTGCGATGGCTAGTATATTATGGAAAAATATGAGCGGTCTGGGAAAAAAATAAAATTCTTTTTTTAGTACAGCAGCATGAAGATAATTAAATTCCATAGACTTCGGAAAAACTTTTTTTGGTCCGTTCGGTCATCGAGAAAAAAAATTGTCAAAGATCCGCGTCGAGGCGAGTCACCACTGTTACGGGTTATAAAATCGATTTTTTTGTTGCATTTTCTCAAAGTGTACATATTTCAGAATATGTGGAAAAATTCAAGTTGAAATATTGAAAATTGACCGAGCTGCAGACGATTTAGTGAGATCAGGTGGCGCAACGATTTACGTTCACTAAAACTTAAAATCGCGTTTTTCTCGAAAAGATTTTTCTCGACCTTGCCGGAATCATAAATGTAGCTATGATTTCAAGTTTAGGAACCAACATTTCAATTTTAGTAAGCAAAATTTCAATTTTAGGGCTCAAATTTTCAATTTTAGGATCCAAAATTTCAATTTTAGTAACTGACATTTCAATTTTAGGAACCAAAATTTCAATTTTAGGAACCAAAATTTCAATTTTAGGATCCAAAATTTCCATTTTAGGAACAAAAATCAATTTTAGGAACAAAAATTTTTATTTTAGGAACCAAAATTTTTATTTTAGGAACCAAATTTTCCGTAAGTGCCGTAGCTATCCTTGTACGTAGACGGTTTTGTCTTTGAAATTTAGTATTTTTGAAGCCGTCGAATATATGTAAAAATTCTGCTCCAATGACACTTTTTTTGAACACCTGGCATTTTGTGAATTTTTTTTTTTTTCGAAAAACGGCTACGTACAACAAGAACTAAATTGACATAGATTATTAAACTTTTTGTTTTAATTTTCAGACCAACCATTGTCAAGTTATCGATCCGGCCGTCGGACCAAATTATCTATACAGAGGTTCTATTATACCTTAATAAGGTTGTTATTTTTGTACCTTCTTCCATAGAAATGTACACGAAGAAAGTTCAATGTATGCTTGAAAATATACCTTTTCTCTGAATCCCAAATTAATAATCTAGCAGAAAAAAAAATTGGAAAAAACTACCTTGTTTGGCTCGTCAGTGTGGCGGTATCCTTCCATAAAGTAGATCAATAGAATATGATTTCATTTTAAAAAAAAACGCTCTTCTAAGGACTGTTTCGTATTTGGAATTGAATTATCTTCATTCTGCTGAAGTAAAAATAATTTTTTTTTATTATTTTCCAAACTGCGTAATTTTTCTGGCAAATACTATTCATCACAAAAATAGGCGATATTTTTTTCGAAGTGCACTTCAAAACCACAATAGAGTAAATTTTTTTTTTCGGTCGCAACTTCTCCGCGCCAAAGCTTAAAAAAATACCTCATATATAAAGAGTGTCTAAAAATGACCTGATATTATTAATTGCGCGCCATTTCTGTTTGTGGCGACCATAGAGTATTAATCTTTGACAACTGACATCAAGAAGTATCGAGGTTTATGTTAGTCATGAAGATTGACACCATCGAGCAACGCATAGAAATTGTCAAAATGTACAAGAACAATGCAGTTATCGCAGACGAAGACATATTTTTTTTCGCGAGATAACATGATCATGAAGATCATGTTATCTCGCGAAAAAAAAAATATGATTAATTCGAGAAAAAAAAGAAAGAAAATCGGGCCCACGATGAGACTAGTCTTAATAATCATAGCATAAGTCACTGTATTTTAGAGAATCGTTTGAAAAAAATAAAAAAGGCAATCATCGTTAAAAAAAATAGTATTCTCTTAGAAGCAAAAAAAACGTCGACATTGATAGTTGATAATTTTTTTGTATTTTTTAACGGATATGCTTCAACATGAAATAAAGTTATATATCGACATTTGTCGATATCTTAATTAGTTCCAGAGTTATCAGCGTTCAGAGTTATCACCAATCGACCAATTGGTGTGGATACACCTTTCATGGAGTACAATTATACAACAAAAAATTAGGAAAATAAAAATGGTCGAAGCTACGGGCTAGGTGAAATGGCGTGGAATATCCCATTTATATATATATATATATATATATGTATGTAAGGTATTCCACGCCATTTCGCTAGGCCGTGACCCTAATCATTTTTAATTGTTTTGATTTTTTAAAACAAAATAGTATGCTACGCAAGGAGTATTTTCACAATTTTTTAAATTTTTATCGCATGTACTTAAGAAGTTACAATTTTTGGAAAAATCTGGTTTCCAGAAAGTTTGGAAACGTTCTAACCCCGATATCTCTTAAATTAATCGATATATCGAAAAATGTCGATAGATTGATTTTTTTCACATTAATTCACATTTTTATTTAAAAAAAAGGAAAAAATAAATAAATCATCGTTGTCAACATTTTTTCAGCGTGTAAAGTGAAAACTATATTTTTTAAAGATGATTGCCATTTTTTTTGTTTTCAAAAAATTCTCTAAAATAATATGATGAATCATATGAATTTTAACGCTAGTCCCATTGTGGGCCCATTGTTCGTTGTATTTTTTTTTAAAATAAATTCAATTTTTTCACGAAAATTTCGAGTGTTTTGTATGAATCATATTTATCGTATACGCAATATTCTTTAAATGTTATTGCTTGAAATGTAAACATTGTTTGAAATGTAAACATGGGAGTGTTATTGTCGAGGAGCGAGGCTCGTGAAACCACAGTTTTTTCGAACAGTTTGCAAAAGCTGCCAGAAGCAACAGTGGCTCTTCACCTGCTGAAAAGTGCGAAAGTAATAGAATGATCTGCTCCAATTTATCGATTTTTGTCATTGCTATAGCATTGAACGTGCATTTTGGTCGGTGTCGCAATCCTATTGACGACAAAAATCATGCAAAAAAAAATGCGAAAAAAAATCATGCGAAAAAAAAAGAAACAATGTCATGTATTAAAAAAAATACAAGGAAAAATGGGCCCACAATGGAACTAGCGTTAAAATTCATATAATTCATCATATTATTTTAGAGAATTTTTTGAAATAAAGAAACACAATCATCTTCGGAAAAAAATAGTTTTCACCTTACACGCTGATAAAATGTTGACAACGGTGATTATTTTTTTTCCTTTTTTTATAAAAGTGTGAACTAATATGAAAAAATTGATCTAAGGTAAATGTCTCAATTATTGAACAGCTAAGCATCTGGGGGATTGAATTCGGTGAGAAAAAAACAAAAAACCCAAGAAAAAACCATCGCTTTCATGTTCAAATGATACTTTGATATTTTAACTTTCGAAAAATCACCCTTTAAATTATTTTTAAATTATTTCAAATGAAAAAAAAAGAATAATAATGTGAAGCATGCAAATGTCCCAATTATTGAACACTGGAAGTGCCTATGTCTCTAATATTGAACAGGCATGTCCCAGTTATTGAACACTCTCGACAATCCGTTTTTCCGTTCTGAAAATATTATTTTGGGTACAATATTAAAAAATAAGAGCAAAATCGAACACTTAAATAATCTTTTATTAATCATGTAAAAATACAAAAATATATATTTAGTCTCTTTTGACAGGTTTTTGGTTCATTCGCATTTGGTTTATTTTTGCTTTTCAACTCGAACTGTATTTTATTTTTCTTTTCAGCTTCCTCGTTTTTATGTTCTGTTTTTGTTTGATTTTGTCGCAGCATGGCTCCCTGAAATATCGGAGAGCAAAAAATATTGAACATTACATTCGTATTTTTAGGTTACATTTAGGTTATATTCTCCTTTTACTTTTCGTTTTATGTTTATTGCACAAAATACAAATAAAAAATTATTTGACGATCTTAGAGTTATTAGTAAAAGAATAAAGGTAAGTTGATTCAGGAACTTACAGTTTTTGTTTGAATAAATCCGATTCACACGATCTGCCATACACGTTAACTGTCTCGACGTTTTGGTGGGTTTAATGACGCCATCTTGGAGAATTCGAGTGTTCAATAATTGGGACACACTGCATTTTCTATGTCCCAATGATCGAACACCGTATTTTTTAACAAATAATTAATTAAATGTTTTTTTAAAATTGTTATTTGTAAGAAATTTTCGGAGGAACCCGAAACGCCTTTACTTTTTGAGATGCGACAGTTTTTTAATTTTTTATGCCCTTACGCATGAAGCGGCGTGTCTTAGCAAAAACGATAAGCAGTTACCACGAGACGTCAAATCGGGTCACCGTTGCTGATTAAATAATTTTTTTCTCTATTAATTAAAGCTTTTTTGTACAAGTAAGGTAACATTTCGATAGCTAAAAGTTCCATATGAGTAATGAAATTTTTATAAATAAATATATGTAAATGCATGCAGGTGAATGAGAAATAATAAAAATAGAAAATAGTGTTCAATAAATGGGACATTTACCTTATAGACATTTTTCGATATATCGATTAATTTAAGGGGTAAGGCCACTGTAAATTTTTTGAAAAATCGATTTTTTTTTATTGGCTTAAAAAATAGTTTAACCCCTCTAGTTTAAAAATAGTTTAAATCCTTTTAACTTCTTTTTTTAATTTTTTCCAATAAAAAACTATTCGCAAAACTTTAAACGCGTTTTTCTCGAAACATGGTTTTTCAAAATGGCACGCAGCATAACTCGAACAATTTTCATTTTTTTTACTTGAAATTTTAACCAGATGTGAACATTTACATTATCTTGAGAATGTCGATCGGAATTTTCAAGAACTTTATTTATTGATTTTTTATTAACAAAAAACTTGCCGTTTTTTTCGTCAAAAATCAATTTTTTTTTCAAACGCACGCCAAATCCACAAAAATTGATACTTTTTAAAATCTGATCGACATTCTCTAGCTATAGCCCTCTAGATTAATGGTTTTTTTTTTGTTCTAGATTCAAAAGTGCACCAGTGGTGCTGCGTGCCGCGGAGCCCTGGAAGCAAAACATGTCCCGGGAAGATAGCTGTGGAACCGCCATTTTGTTTTTTTTTACTGTAAAAAAAATTTATAATAAAGTTTAATGTATGCCCGATAACACCATTAAAACTTTTTTTTCAAATACCTTCAATTTCGGGAGCAAAAAATTAGTGAAAAAACTTTTTTTTTTGGGCCGTTACAGTGGCCTTACCCCTTAAGTGATATCGGCGTTAGAACGTTTCCGAACTTTCTGAAATCCAGATTTTTCGAAAAATTGTAACTTCTGAAATACATGCGATACAAATTTACAAATTTGTGAAAATACTCCTCGCATAGCATGGTATTTTATTTAAAAAAATCGAAGTAATTAAAAATGGTCAGCGTCACGGCCGATCGCAATGGCGTGGAAAGCCTCATATATAATATAATATTTTATATATATATAATATATAATATTATATATATATATATATATATATATATATATATATATATATATATATATATATATATATATATAATTTATGAACACACCACGCAGGATCTCTTCCGCGTTACCGAAGAAAACAAGAACGTAACGGGGGGTGCTTGCCCCTGTACGAAGGGTGCATCCGCAGCTCTACCAGCCGGTGGATTCTACTTCTTTTTTTCTCACAGTGCGGTTCATATGTGTGACGTAAATTCACGTGTATGGCGTTAGGCGCGGACGAGCGGTCAAGATACTCGCTGTAGGGCCAATCTGGTAGACCGGACATCTGCAGGCCGCACGGTATATAGAGAAGGCAAGGACCCGGGGGGACAGCTGTGTACGCCCCGAATCGCACACGAGACTGCGCTAAGGACACCAAGGACCCACGAGAGTGCGTGGAGGGTCTTGCGAGAAAACGTCACGTAGGACCGAGAATTTTTCCCGTGCATATATGGATATATATATAAGTCCACAGTGCACGGTAATCATTGTGTAACGCATTGCTCACTTCTTTAAATCCCCCACGACCCTTCTTTCCCATTTCCTCATTGTGAGTATTTATATAAAGGGATTGTATCGCAATTCGTTTGTAGCGTCGAATATTTTTGAATAAATTTTTTCATTTTTGCTTCCGTTTGTGGGGTTTTTTTTAACAGGAGGTAATATTTTTTTAATTGTAATTGAATTGAATATGAGATAATGTTAATGAGATATCAATTATACTGATGTATATGACATATATATATATATATATGTATATATATATGTATGTATGTATATATATATATATATATATATATATGTATATATATATGTGTATATATATATGTATATATATATATATATATATATATATATATATATATATGTAGTAATGAAATAATTATAAATTGTGAATAGAAATGAAAATATATATACACGACAATGAGGAAAATTAATATAAATGTAAGGCATTCCACGTCACGTCAGCCAGTGAAAAAAATCGACAAATAATTTTGAAAAATCGAGTTACTTTAATGAAAAATATTCACCGAGTATCGAAATTGTTTAAAAATTTCTGACGTTTTTTCTCGTTGATTACCATTTTTTAACATTTTTCCAATCAAATGGCTGTATCTTTGGCAGGATTTGACGTATTAACATTCGGAAAGAACGAAAATGTGCGTCTTTTTCTAGCCTTCCAGAAAAAAATCAATTCAGATTTTATTGAGCAAGTCGAACGTCCGTTTCAGGGCAAAATATGAAATATTATTTTATCTCTCAAAGAAAGGCACTTGTTATTTTATTTTCTTAATTTCCCCGAATTGTGAATACGAAAAACGGATTTTTGGTATTTTTCATATTATGGGATTTCTAAACACCGTGAAGTAACAGCCATTTTTGTTATTTTTTTTTAACATTCGGTTGAAAAGTGTGGAGCAGTCACTGTATGTTTACCAGGTTTTTGAAATACATATGACATATATGTCATATGTGTCGGAGCCTTGGAGTGCGCCACACTCTTCAATCGAATATTGATAAAAAAAAATTTAATAAAAATAGCTGTTACTTCACGGTGTTTAGGAATTCTATAATATAAAAAATTCTAAAAATCCGTTTTTCGTATTCACAATTCGGGGAAATTTGAAAAAAATAAAATCACGAGTGCCTTTCCTAGAGGAAAAAATATTTTTACATATTTTGCCCTGAAACGGACATTCGACTTGCTCAACTAAATTAATTTTTTTCTGGAATTCTGGAAAAAGCCGCACATTTTCGTTTTTTACGAATGTAAATACGTCAAATCCTGCCAAAGATACAGCCATTTGAATGGAAAAATGTTAAAAAATGGTAATCAACGAGAAAAAACGTCAGAAATTTAAAAAAAATGCGACACTCGGTGAATATTTTTCAATAAAGTAATTCGATTTTTCAAAATTATTTGTGTATTTTTTTTACTGGCTTACGTGACGTGGAATGCCTCATGTATATAAGGAATTTGTATCGAAATGCGTTTTTTACGTGACATTTTTTTTCAACAAGATTTTTTTTAAATCGGCTTGAATAAAAATTCAAGCCGATTTAAAGTAAAGAGTTTATTTTTATTTTCTATACCGATGTAGAAATATATGCAATACATTCATATACACATAAACTTAATTAATTAGATGGAATTATATGCTCCAATTTTGCCGGATATGATCGACCTTACGGGACGGCACCAACGAGGCCCGAAAAATAGTAGTTTTTTTTCGATTTTTTGTCTACTCGATTACTCATTTGGGATTTGTAAAAAAAGGTATCTTATTAAGCATACACTGTACTTATTTCGTGTCAATTTTCAACCTCATTGAATTTTCAACCTCAACCTTATTGAGGTATAATAGAGCCTCTGCACAAAAATGTGGTCCATCGGCTGGATCGATGACTGGACAATGATTAGTCTGAAAAGTAAAAATAAGAAAGCTTTATAATCTATATAAATATAGTTCTCACGAAATGAAGCCGTTTTTCGAAAAAAAATCACAAAATGGCGGGTGTTAAAAAAAGTGTACTTTTCGCCAATTTTTTCATATTCGGCTGTTTAAAAAATGCTAAATTACCAAAAAACGGCTACGTACAACGATAGCGATAGATTACGGAAATTTCGGTTTGTGAAAATTGAAAATCGAACAATTATAATTAGTCAGTAATCGTTAATTGTAATCGTTGCGCTACCTGCTGTCCCTAAATCGTCTGTAAATTGGTCAATTTTCAATATTTTTACATTTAACATTTTTTCACCTTTTTTTTCGAAAATGTATGCTTTGAAAAAATGCAAAAAATAAAATATTTTCCACCTGTTACAGTGATGTCTCTTCAATTATGTGTACGAATTATCTTGCTCAATTACTTTCAAACTATTTTAGACTTTCCTTTTTCAATTGCCACTGCAGTGATAACTAAAATTAAACATAAGTGAGAAAAATGAAATTGACGAAACATTCTCAATTAATGTCAAATAATATACATATATATATATATATATATATATATATATATATATATATATATATATTTATTTATTTATTTATATATTATTTGACATTAAATTAATTAAGAATATTTCGTCAATTTGGTTTTTCTAAATTATGTTTAATTTTAGTAGTCACTGCAGCATTTATATATATATATATATATATATATATATATATATTTATTTATATATTATTTGACATTAAATTAATTAAGAATGTTTCGTCAATTTGGTTTTTCTAAATTATGTTTAATTTTAGTAGTCACTGCAGCATTTATATATATATATATATATATATATATATATATATATATATATATATATAAGTGTGTGTGTGTAAAAGAATTTCGATGTGACCTGACGAATTTCTGTATCACATTATATTTAAAGTTCACCTATTCGTTACAGCCCCTATATATGTATATGTGGAGATCCCCTAGCTAAGGGAATACATTACAAACGATTGTGCCAAGAATACAAGCATCGATATTTTACGACTCTCCTCTCCGTCCTATCGACTATACATACATATGGATATACCGAGTGAACGTATACCATATATGCACGGATACGTGAATACGAATGTATACGTTTGTCACTGAATTCAGGAAGAAAAGGGCACGCAAGCAGATTAAAATCAAAATTCCCGTGTGAACGATGCGCGGTGACCGTCACTTTCACAGTAGTAAAGTTCACGATGCATTTTTCTCGTTTCGAGTATAGTTCGATAGCATACTGACCGAAAGGCGAGTGCGTTCACGGGTGCGACAATAGTACATGGAATAATAGTAATGAAAATATTAAGTATATATATTTTATTAACTTATTTATGAATTTATTTATTTTTACATAATATATTAATTTACGTGTATTAATATTTTCATTTACTTATTTATTTATCAATTTATTCAGGACGTGATTATTTTAGTTTTACGATTATTTTAACCCATAATTCGCAGAAAATCTAAAACTGCCTCGCACCACTTTTAAAATTGACCTATAAGGCTCACTTTCACAGATTTTTTTTTTGACTGAATCATAACAGTTTTATGATGTTGAAATTCGCATCGTTGCACTGCAACGATTTTTTTTTTACTCGTTAATGTATCAATCAATTTTTGGCAGTTTCAGACGACGTGAATTATATACGTTTTCAGGATTTATCCAAGTTTCACAACCCATATTTACCGTAGGAAATGTTGCGACATGACGAAAATAAGTAAAAAGAATTTTCAAGACCATATTTTTTGCTGTGCTCTTAGAGTCAAATTATCGATTTTTTTGCGACGCATATACAGGGTGTCCCTCTTATCTCTGCCACCCGAAATTAATGGGTAATTATCGACGTCACAAAAAAATCTTCCAGACAAAATTTGTACGTTGTGAAGGGGACCGTCAAATGCGACCAATTTTTTATTTCGGTTGAGGCGCTTACGCACAGTGAAGGTCACCTCCACTTTTTCAAATGGAATGGTACATTTTTTCAACCATACTGTGGAGCACCGCAAGCCGCATAAAAAAACATTATGGGTCAAAGTCGTTCAAGGTCATTCAAGGTCATCTATTAAAATAAAATACAAACCTAAATATCTCGGAGCACTACCAAATATTTGTCAGTGACCCGAGATATTTACATTTGTATCATCGACACTGACCTTGAATGACCTTGAACGACTTGCGGGTTTTTTTACGTTTTACGACTCTCAATTAAACCCTTTCCTACCACTCCGTAACCGCACATTTGTTAAAGAGTGAGGTCTAGTTGGAACGTTAAAAAAAAGGCCTTTTTTCCGATTTTTTTTCGGCCAAACGATAAAATAATTTACAGCAAAAGTTCTTCCGTTTAAAATATATATATTTAATGTAAACATTATAATTTTTTTAAAGAAATATGTTTCAAAATAAGCCGATACGTGTCAATGGCCGAGGACGCTGCAAAAAAAAGCAGGTTTTGCTGTGATCACTCTCACGCTGTGACGGATTATCTGAAACCAACAAAACAGGGGGGAATCTTTAGTTAATGATATAATGCTCCGGTTGAACGAAGGGTTTTGAAAAATTTCCATTTTTCACAAACTGGCGGACGTTGAAAGTCAAAAGTGTTGTTTTGACCAAAATTTCACTTACAAAAATTGACTATAAAAAACAAAAAAAATTGTCCAAAAAAAATCCTTCGTTCATCCGGAGGAAAACTATGTATAGAAGAAGTGATATAAATTTCAACCCGATCGATAAAGCCGTTCTCGAGTTACATTGATCACCGACTTCGAAAACATGGTTTTGAGAAAAACGAGTTTAAAGTTTTGAATACGATTTGCATGCAGCGTCCACGGCGTCCTTTAAAGTTACGTATTTCGGCGAATAATGGTCTGATTTACATTCAATTAGTCGGAAAATACTCGTAAGATATTATACTTTTAGAAAATTAAAAAAAAGATCGATTTTTTGAAAATTCTAACTAGACCTCCCTCCTTAATCTAACCTAACTTCCGTTGCGTCCACAGACGTCTTGAGCTACATTGCCGTGGGTATGGGAAACTGAGGAAAACCCCTACCCCATATTCTTCTGATTCTCCGGTGCACGGACGTTTTAGGGGTCTTCTCACTTTAGACGCTGAAAGAGGCTATTTTCGTGAATTTTTTTGATAAATTTATATTATAGATATTGATATAAAAGTTGTTACACTTAATAAATACAGTTTCGCAAGACATTTAAAAAAAATTACGTATTTGTGTAACCCAAACAAACTTTAGACGCGTTTTTCTCGAAACAACGTTTTTCGAAGGCTTGTTGATAAAATCTTCGAAATTGCCGAACCGATCCTTATGAAATTGTAACCACATATTCTTTGCAACTAAAGTGCATATCAGAGATTTTTAAAAATTCTTATATTGACTATGTTTTTCCGCCACAAACGATGAAAAAACACGTTTTTTTTTCGAAAAATGTTCGCCATTTTATTATTTTTCCTCATAATACTGAATCTAAAACCGTTTGGTTTTTTCGCTTCGGATTATCCATCCCCGAGATTTCATCAACAGCGCAGACCTACAATTTTTTAGATCATTTTTTAACTACCATTTTCGTCTATAAATAGTGAATCAAATAAATACATTTTTTTTAATGTATTTCGAAAGTGCATTTATCAAGTGTAACAACTTTTACATTAATATCTATAATATAAACCTATCAAAAAAATTCATGTATATTTTAATTCATGTATCATATATATATATATATATATATATATATATATATATATATATATATATATATATTAGACTGATTCAAAAAAAAAAATTTCCTTCTGGATTCTCGTGCTATTGTTGGGCACTGATAAAACAAAATTTCTCTAAAAAGATGGGCGCGGTCACTCAATTTTTAGAGGTGGCTATCTCGACTTTTTTGTATTTGAATTTTTTTTAACGAACGTATTGCATTTAAGCATAGTCATGGCTTCGGATTACGGATAAAAATCACATCCAGTAGCTTTTTCGTAACAAAAATAAACTCTAACAATTTGAAAAGATTGCAATATTCACAATTCAAATCCAGGTAGATTAATAATGGCGTCTATACTACTCTCGTTATTCATGTAGATTTATTTATACGCATTAACATTTCGAACTTTTTACGAAAAATTAAATTATAAGCTTTTATTCATAAATCGTATATTTACATTTTCAAAATGCTACGCTTATATTATCTTCAAACTCATTTACATTTCTTCCCAGCCATTCTCAAGTTCGTTAACATTTTGGGCAGAACGAAAATGTGCAACGTTGAACAGTTTGTCCAAATCTCTCTTAAATTTACGCTCCTTCGATATTTGTGACGGCAAATTCTTTTTAACTCGATTTTTTAAAAGTTGTTTCCAGACTAGATGGAGTTTTATTGATTTCAAGATTGCGTTATTCAATCGACGCGTTGGAATTTCAGCACATTTCCATTGTTCGAAAATTTCTTTCATCGTTTCGTGTGCACTTCGACGTATGGTCAGTTTTTCTCTGTTATGCTTGTAAAAGAACAAACTCAAAACTTTTCCGATTTTTATCCGTAATCCGAAGCCATGACTATGTTTAAATGCAATACGTTCGTTAATAAAAATTCAAATACAAAAAAGTCTAGATAGCCACCTCTAAAAATTGATTGACCGCGCCCATCTTTTTAGAGAAATTTTGTTTTATCAGTGCCCAACAATAGCACGAGAATCCAGAAAAAAAATTTTTTTTTGAATCAGTCTAATATATATATATATATATATATATATATATATATATATATACATATATACATAAATATACACACAATGCCAGAGACAGATACGTAACTGTAGCCCATAGATCATCCTAGGCGGTTACATAACCTCTACGCGATCAGTGCCAAAGAAGCGACTAGAAGAGGAAGAAAAACGAGTTCCTCGGGACGATGCGTCGCGACGCGGGACGTCGTCCCGCTACGGAAACTTCACCTCGTGGGATACAGAAATTCGTATGGTCAAACTTGATTTTCAAATTTTGCTTGTCAAACTAGAAAAAGAAAAGGATCGAGAGAGAGAGAGAGAGTAGGACAAGTCGAGGAGAATCCTGCTTGCGGATAAATTGCAAGAGACAAGACGGGCCCGAGAGAACGAACCGTGGCCTCCGTATATCCGACACGAAGAAACGAGTTGCCCGACTCGTTTCGTCGTACGGGCCGCCAGTAGCGCTACACTAATATATATATATATATATATAAGAAATTACGATCGTATTATTATACGACGTACTTTTGCTCGTACGTATGTACTGTATCGGACGACAAAATTTCGTACGCGGAAGAAGCGATCGGAAGCGGAACAGGGACCACCCTGGGGTCGCGGGGTCACAAACGGTTACTTTCGTTCGGTAAAAGTGGTTCGCTTCCTATACCCACTTTTTCGTTCACTCTCGCGCACCGGTCGATTTCTATACAGGTGTCGTGAAATTATTCTTCGCGGGCTCAGAATTCGAGGACGGGTCCTGTGACTGCCTGCTGCTTCCAGAATAATATGCATACGGGTAGACTCTATATTTGTGAGTGTGTATGTACTGATATAAAATATTCGAAGCCCGTAAAATTTCTCTTTCAGCCGAAGATAAGAGGTACAGGACAAAAAGAACTCGAAAGTACTGATTGTGAGTAATAATAATCGAAATATGTAAGAAAATATAATAATGACAGTGCCTAAGTGAAAATGGTAATAGAGGCTTTTTGTAAATTATTGTTGGAATTTTATATGGAGTTGTTCATTTTTTTATTATTTTTATCATTTAGATTTTGTTTTCATTAACAGAAAGTTATAATAATAATGTGAGTGTTTGTTCTGACATCAAGTATTGGTAGCTAAGGATAACAATAATAATGAATATTATAAAAAGGATTATTAGTATTTTTCGTCTGGACTTAAGGCGGGATACCACTGTGACGATTAAAAAAGTCGATTTTCTTTTTGCATTTTCTCCAAGTACACATAATCAAGAATGTGTGAAAAAATGTTCGAGTTAAAATATTGAAAATTGACAGAGTTACAGACGTTTTCGTGAGAGCAGGTAGCGCAACGATTTACGTGTGTTAAAACTTTCAATCACGTTTTTCTCTAAATGACTTTTCTCGACCTGGCCGGAATCATAACTCTAGCTATAATTGTCTGATTTTAAATTTAAAAACCAAAGTTTCCGTAATGGCACTAATTATCGATGTTCGTACCCTCTTTTTAATTTTAATTTTTAAGCGCTCAAATATAAGTAAAAATTTTGACAAAATTTCACTTTTTTGAACACCCGCCATTTTGTGATTTTTATTATTGAACAGCTACGTACAACAAGAACGACGTTTATATAGATTATGAAACTTTTTCATTTTTATTTTTCAGACCATGTATTGTCAAGTCTTTTTTATACACTTTTTTATACAGTGACTCTATGATACCTCAAAAACGTAGAATTTTTTTTCTTCATAAAAACGTTTACGCAATAAGTTGCTTAATAACATACCTTTGTTCCAAATTCCAAATAAATTATCAAGTACACAAAAAAATCGGAAAATTTTTTTTCGGCCCGTCACAGTGGCAATTTTATACTTAATTTCTGTCAATAATTTGAACAGTTTCAAGTCTGATAAAAGTTAATTTTAATTAACTGTGTACAAATTTAATTGATTAAATGTTTAATTAATTAATTTTTTAAATGTTCAACCGTCCAATTTCAACTGTTAACCCTACCTGTAACCCTACCGTTTTCAACTGTTAATAATTTTAACACTTTCGGGACCTCACAATAACCATAAGTATTACAAGTGTTTATTTGTCCCGCATTTTAGGAACATCGAGCCTGCCCCACCGGGGTAGGGAAATATTTTCCAGTGTAAATTGAGCAAGTGTGTTGCCACGAGCAATAAAATCCGATAATAATAAACATGGTAATAATAATGTGTATTGAAAAAGAACAATACTAATAAAGCGTGGAGTAAGAATAATGATAATATTTATTATTCACTATAATAATCAAAACAATAAATAACAATAATAATTAAAATATTATTTCGTATTCCCTAAAATACATAAAATTAATAAAAAGAATACCAATAATATTTATTATGTACTACAATAGAAAAAAGTAATTAAACCAATATTATAATAATAATTGTACAGGATTGAATAATAATTAATAGCCAAAAACGAATAAAATAAAACCACATTGCTTGAATAATACTAATGAAAAGAAATAATGAAAAGAACAGTACCTATAAGGCATAGAATAATAATAATCATAATAATATTTATTATTTACCATAATAAACAAAACAATAAATACCAATTATAATTATAATCGCATTTGTTAATCACTAGAATAAATGAAAGTAATGAAAAGAATACCAATCATATTCATTATGCAGCATAATGAAGAAAAGTAATTTGAAAAATATAATAATAATAATTGTACAGTATAAAATAATAATCAACAGCAATAATTGAATAAATTAAAACCACATTGTCTAAATAGTAATAAGAATACTATTTATTATTTACCATAATAAACAAAAAAATATAATATATAAAAAAACAACATTAAAAATATAATACATAAAACATAATATATACATAAAACATATATAATATATATGTTTTATGTTTTATGTATAAATATATGTTTTATATACAAAAAATAATATAAAAATAATATAATATATAAAAAATAATACAATATGATAGAAATATTAAATAATAATTAATAGCAAAAAACAAATAAAAACAACCACATTGCTTCAAGCCAAAAAAAATTACGCAACTGTTACAGGAATCCCACTATTACTCAATATACCCAGCTCTTTGCATTTTCCAAATTCGATGAGAAGCGAATTACGGAAAAATCGTGAGGGAAGGGCGAGTGCAATAGTCCCACATTTGGACGAAAAGTTACGAGCATTGTTCCCGTAAGGAGTGTCACAACACGAGGCACCCACTACAAACCACCGCGGGGTGCTAAGTGGCATTATATTGTTACACATGCAGCGGTATGTAATGCTACTTAGCAATGGACCACAGAGAGCAATGGCCATTATTGACCTCTGGACCCTTACCTATGGTTTGCCCACGAGTCACCTGCCACCGGAAGCATCCGTGGCTTTTCTTACTCGCCCCCGTAGCACGAGATAGACACACACACACATACACGTGCACGTTGCTTTTCTCGCACCCTCGCCGCCCTCGTTTCCGCTCCGGCGCCCACATAATTCGATCTCCCCGCACACGGGGGGGCCGATAATCACGAAATAATCGAGTCGACCAACGTGTGTATAGATATACGGGTGAAAGCGTGACGTAAATTTTCTGGCGCAAATGCATGCGATGTATCTTCGTGGTCGTGATAAAGCTCGTGATAAAGCCGAGAATTCGAAAATCATTGCTGACTGGTAGGACGAATCGGGACGATTTTTCAACGACGTTTCGACGTTTTTTGAATATTCGGAGTGAGCAAACAAATTTTTTACTTTGATGTCTTCGTGAGTGGAGTAGAGACGAAAACGCAGCACTTTTCAGCGTACAATGTGAATTTTTGACTGAAGGTAGATGGTTGCATACTGAAAGTAACCCCAATAAAAAATTTTGCCCCTCGCCTCAACCCTAAGAAATAAGGGTTGAAAACTTAAAAATGTCCGTATCTCGATAATTAATAGCCTAATGAAAAAATGCTTGAAACAAAAGTTGTTTAGAATAATAAAATTCGTATAAAGTTATTTGGCGTCCAATCCCTTATCTTTGAAAATACATCAAGCTCGATTTTTTAAATCGTTTTTGTGCCGCTGTTTCCAAAGATAGGGAGTTGGATGTTAGATAACTTTATAGGTACTTTATTGTTTCAAACAAGTTTTGTTTGAAATATTTTTTCATCCGGCTATTAATTATCGAGATATGGCGATTTTTAAGTTTTCAACCCTCATTTCTTAGGGTTGGGGCCAGTTGAAGGACAATATTTCATTGGCGTTACTTTTAGTATGCAAGTATCTACGTTCAGTCAAAAATTCATATTCTACGCTAAAAAGTTCTGGGTTTTTGTCTCTTTTAAAAATCTCCCGATCTCGATAATTACTAGCCCGATGAAAAAATGCTTCAAACAAAAGTTGTTTAGAATAATAAAATACGTATAAAGTTATTCGGCGTCCAACCCCTTATCTTTGAAAATACATCGAGCTCGATTTTTTAAATCGTTTTTGTGCAGCTGTTTCCAAAGATAGGCAGTTGGATGTCAGACAAATTTGTACGTATTTTATTGTTTTAAACAAGTTTTGTTTGAAACATTTTTTTATCAGGCTATTAATTATGGAGATATGTTGATTTTTAAGTTTTCATCCCTTATTTCTTGGGGTTGGGGCCAGTTGAAGGGCAATATTTCATTGGCGTTGCTTTTAGTATGCAACTATCTACGTTCAGTCAAAAATTCATATTCTACGCTACAAAGTGCTGGGTTTTCGTCTCTTTTACGGGACTACTTGTTGGAGGTTTGTCTTTATTGAAACTGGTGTAAATGTGGCACTCATGTTTTATTTTATATATAGTGTAAACGAAAAAACTCCAAGACTATCCGAGAAAAAAATATGGTTCGCTTTTGGGCCGGGTTACGAACCTTTCGGTTGCCGGTCGACTGTCCTGACCACTGAGCTACGCCAGCCCGCTTACCACATCGTTCTCGGATAGTCTCGATCTATTTGTAACGCAACGTTACAAGGAATACAGAGTGTCCTATTACGAATGGACAATCCTGCAACTGTCGATAAGTCAGATGGTGCCCTATATATGCTGCAATTTCAATTTAGTAAAAGTCCCACCATTTTCAAAATTTGGGGCTTTATATTATTTTTCGAAAAAAATCATCCGCTTTTGTTTTTTCGCATGCCATTTCTACAAATGAAATAAATCGACAATAACTAAGCAATTTTTTAAAGCACCATATGCGTAGTACATTTTTTTACACCGCAGGCTATCAAAGTAAGATGTTCGAATTCGTCTGTATAAAAATTCTGCATAAGATCTTTTTTCATAAAGTTTCCTTAATATTTAAGGTTGAAAAGAAGACTTTTCTAGATAAAACAAATAACCAAGAGGATTTTGAAAAAACTGGGTAAAAAAAGTTATCATTTGTAGAAATGGCACGCGAGAAACCAAAAGCAGATGATTTTCATCCCGAAAACCCTGGGACTTTTACGAAACTGAAATTCCAGCATATGATCTGACCTATCGACTGTTGCAGGATAATTCATTCATAACAGGACGCCCTGTATATTTATTTATTCAATAAAATGCTAGTCGGAATTGTAGGAATATATATGTATATTTATTGATTTGTGTTCGTGTTTATTTCATATACATTTACATATATTTAATAAATAAAACGCTATTGACACATTTACTCCAACAAGAATTTAAATTAAATTTCGCATACCGCGATAATTAATATGTACGAATTATTTGATTACGTAGATGTCATAATTCAATCTTGAGAAATACTCAATAATGCTCTTCATAAGTTCAACCTCTATATATATAATTTTCACATATATACATGTATATATCGTTTAAAATCAAAACTGATTTACGGATTGACCCCAACCGCACTTGCAATAAAAGTTTGTATATCGCAATAAATAAAATATAGGAATTATGTTATTGCGCAGATATTATTATTTAATGGTGATTAATATTTTCAATATTCGTCGCCAGCTGGAGTTTTAGCAACTGTTCATACTTATTATTAATTTATATATATATATATATATATATATATATATATATATATATATATATATATATGTATGTGTGTGTGTTAAATAAATAAATCATCATATATTGATTTATGCTAATTAAAATAGAACTAGAAATAGAAACAGAATAGAATATATAGAATTCGTACATTAGAATAATCAATGTATAAGAATTATGTTATTACCTAGATATTATATTTTAATCTCCACAGACATTGGCAAAATGTTCTAAGGAACTGTCGAAACTATATATATACATAATAAATAATAATGATTTACAAATTTATACCTTTTAAAATTGAAACAAAAATTCGCATATTTCAATAATTACTCTATATATAAATTACGTTATTACCTACATAATATTTCGACAAACACTGAAAAAACGCCCATGAAAATTCATCAACCACACACATCAATTATTCATCCATACACACATTCAATAAATAACCCATCATTTATCGATTCACCCCAACCAAAATGAAACCAAATAGTAGTAGAAATAGTAGTTTTCAACTACTATTTTTCAATCACTTCTTATATCCAATAACCAACGTACACAAATTACCTACACATTATTTTTCTTTCAATAAATACTGAAGAAAATTTCCCTCGGAATCTTAGCAACCATATGTATTCTCGCCTCTGCTCTCTTCTTCTTTTTGCTCATCGCGTCACCGTTCGCACGTAAATACACATGTCTTATCCATTAATTGTTACCGGTCGAAAAATCTTCCCCGTATATATACTATTCCCAACGAAAATTTGATTTCCGTCCCATGCCCGCGGAAACAATTTATTTGCTTGCGTGTTTAAAAGCGGGTGAGGCCGCCGCTCAGTGCATGGGAACGCACGCTCTCTTGTTGCATGTCCGGCTGGGTAAACTACTATACAGGGGTGCGTTCTCTCTCTCTCTCTCTCTCTCTCTCTCTCTATATATATATATATATAAATCCATACTTATATCCATGGATATGCTTTCTACATATACCCATAGAAAAGAGAGTGGGGGGGGGGCACATATAAAATACACCAGTACACCCCGGCTCACTGACCACCAGCCCCTTCTTTCAGGGCTGGCTCGAATTTCTTCCCCATATAAGCCACAAGGACTCTTCCCAATGTTTCCTCGGCCGGACGATTCTTGGAGGGGGGAATGAGACGACGACAGAGAGAGAGAGAGAGAGAGAGAGAGGGAGAGAGAGAGAGAGAGAGAGAAAGGGCGAGTTGGAGGGCCAAACCGAAAATCACCCTCGGACACGGTTCATAAACGTTTTAAACAAAAATACACGAGGCAAAATCTGAATTCGATCCGTCTCGTAACGCTGGACAGGGCCTAAAGAATCGCTGCTTATAAATAATCGAGTGGATATACGTGGATGTGTGTATACGAATAATGGTTGGTATATCCGAATATCCGAAGATTCAGTGGGCACCCCCCAACCCCCCTGAAGGTTTTTCGACCGGGCGTAATCTCTCGCAGTTTTCTTCGACTGTCGCTCTTTTTTTTCTCACAGGAATCAACCACATGCGGTCATCCGGTGCGCGGCTTGCACCCCTAACAAGATTTTTCGGTGGATGCTCGTGTACGCGGAAGCGGAGCGACGTACGAGCGCACGTTAATGTGTCGGTATTGACACATGTGGGAAACGTTTTGCTTTCTGGCTTGCCGTTGATCTCGATCTCGGTGGAAAAAAAAAATGTAATCTGTCGCGCTCAGTCTCTCTTCCTTTTTGTCTGGTACTGAGTTTGAGTATTTGTCGAGTATCAACTTTTTCGCGAGGGTTTAATCTTGTTTGCTATTTTTTGAACGCTGATTGGACATTAGGTAATGATGAGCAGTATTTTTTTGTTGGTGGGTATTGATTTTTATTTTTTAATTGCTGGTGGATTCGTTATTTCGTTATTTTCCATTTTGTGCGTGTGGAAAGATAGATATATTGTGTGCGTTTGTAATTTTATGATTAAGGAATCATCACGGTGTAGAATTGAAAAAAAATCGATTCTTTTGGGGCAGGATTGAAATTCCGAATTTTGAATGATCAGAACGCTCAAAACTCCGAAAGAATTTTACACGAAAGAACAAAACTCCGAAAATCTGAACACCGTCAAAATAAATCGGCTATGGAAGTTTTAAAAGTTTCAAAATTTTCTATAAATCGACGAATAATTTTTTTGAGAACGAGAATTTTTTGAGACGAGAATTTTTTGAGACGAGAATTTTTTGAGACGAGAATTTTTTGAGACGAGAATTTTTTGAGACGCGAATTTTTTGAGACGAGAATTTTTTGAGACGCGAATTTTTTGAGACGAGAATTTTTTGAGACGAGAATTTTTTGAGACGCGAATTTTTTGAGACGAGAATTTTTTGAGACGACAATTTTTTGAGACGCGAATTTTTTGAGACTAGAATTTTTATCAAGAAATGATTGTGCGTCAATTTTGAAATTTGTCTAGGCAATGTTATACGTTTCACATCATTTACAGTCAACTGTGTAGACTTTCGCTGGCATGATCTTGACATGTGGGCCGGGTTGATATTCCGAGCTTTGAATGCGCCGACGGTTGAAAATTCCTAATTTTAATGTTCCGAAATTCCAAGCTTCGTCAAGATCGTGCCAGCGAAAGTCTTCACAGTTGATTATAAATGATCCAGAATGTATGATTTTGTTTAGACAAATTTCAAAATTGACGTAAAATCACTTCTTAATAAAAAATAATTCTTGCAATAATCCGTCGATTTATTGAAAATTTTGAAACTTTTAAAACTTTCATGGCCGAATTATTTCGACGGTGCTGCGATTTTCGGAGTTTTAATCTTTCGTGTAAAATTTTGTCGGAGTTTTGATCTTTCGGGGTAGTATTCTTTCGGAGTTTTGAGCGTTCTGATCATTCAAAGTTCGGAATTTCAACCCGGCCCCCTAAATTCGATACTTTTTTCAAACCACCGTCATTTTTTCAATTTTGATTTGGAAAAACCTCCATAGCAAGATAGCGGCTTTCATACTGAATAATATTTTTTTTTACAAATTTTGATTCGAATAATATTTACGACCACAACCGTGTACCCGTGAGAACTCGTTTTTTTTCCAAGACATTTGCAATCGTTAAAAGAAATGAAAAAAAAAATAAACGTTTAAAAATTTATTTTCTTTTCTTCATGAGTGCTCAGATTTGGCATAAAAAAATCAGACTGATAGCGTATTTTAAGCATCGAAAAAAAAAACGCGAAAATCAGTTCTTTTTCGACCCGTACACTGTGGTGATTCCTCAATATTGATATTTTTTTTCATTATGCCTTAATATTTTCGTTACATTTGTTCTTTGGTTTATTATTCCGTGGTTTGTTTTTATTTTATATTTATTAAAACATATGAATATTATGAATATTATGTATATTTAATATTGAGCCATATTTTTTTATTATTCATCATTTATTTTTCCCTTTTTTCGTAAAAAAAATCGTATTATTAAAAATTTCGGGATAGTCATTTTGTATGTATACATAAAACGGCATATAAATGTATATTGTTTTTCATATATATATATATATATATATATATATATATATATATATATATATATATAGATATACCCAAACAACGAATCGAGCCACTCTGAAAAAAATAGGTGTTACTGTACACACTTTAGAGTATTTTCTGGAATTTTTTGAGAAGAATCAAAAGTGACATACCGACCGAAAAAAAAATGTTTGTATAATTTTGATGAAAACGGGCATATATATGTACATATATATATATATATATATACAAGCCCTCTTTCTTTAATGATTATTCATAAAATTCTAATAAAACAAGTCTTTAGCTATAAAATAAAAACAAAAAAGTTAGAAAAAAAACTAAAGTATAGAGAAACGAAGATGCAAAAAATGTAAAAAAACAGTCTTTTGTCAGAGTTTTATTATTTGCACAATAGTGGCAAGATTATGTGTGTGTATATATATAAATTCTCGATGCTTTTTTTTTTAAATTCTTATACCATTTCTTTGGTTTTATAGCTAAAATAATATTTTTGATTGGCATAAATATTTAAAATTATACATGTATATATACAATCCTCCCTTTTCTTTATCCTAATGCACCGAATTCTAATTTAAAAAAAGTTCAATTCTAAAACAAACAAAAATCTATAACAGTATAATAAAAAGCATCGAAAATAGAGAATGCATGCAGAAAGAATCTTTAGCTATAAAATCAAACGAAAAATGGTATTGAAAAAAAAAAAAAAAACAGGAAATGAAGAGCACACAGAGTAGAAGTAGCAAACAAAAAAATACGAAAAACCAAATTTTGTCAGCGATTTATTAATCCGAAAACAGCGAGACGATTATACATAGATTTCTCGATAAACGTAATTGGTTTCGGCCCAGACGAAAATTCCATTAGGCTGGAGCGTTTCCTGGATTTGTCTTTCCATCACCAGGCAAAAAGCCACGCGAAATATCGCGGTGTTTTCCGCTATCGCAGGAGCTGCGCTACGAGACTCGAGACAATTGTCGTCGCATCATTCGGTAAAATTCATCGCGAGAAATGCGAGAGCACGTGTCCGCGCGGATGCTGTAGAAGATTAATAAAACAATACTCCGTTTATTGGGCCCCGTCTCATCTCATAACTATATGATCGTCATCGCGGTACGGATAAAGTGTGTGTGTGTGTGCCCAGCCAAGTACTAGGGACCGACGACGACGATGAAGACGACGGGAATATCAATCCGCGCGAGAGAGACAAATCGAGAGGAAATATTTCCTTCGCTTGAATTCTTAAAGCTCCACTGCGCGGTCGCCCATGAGGTATAAGCGCCCGGACAGTGCCTCGCGAATAAATTATACTTTTATTCCTCGATCGCAATCACAGGGGTATTCATGCTAACTATATCCATGTCTATATATATATATATATATATATATATATATATATATATATATATATATATATATATATATATATGGATATAGCTACAGAAAGGTACTCGGATTCCCTAGGTTCTCTATATATTCTTCTCTTAAGGTTTTCAGCCCTTATTACGTGTACAGTGTGCACGTACACTTCGGAGAGGGCTGTTTCTGGGGTTTTTGGAAAATCGATTTATTCAGTGTCAATATCTTTCTACCAATAAATCAATCGCCGAATATATATATATATATATGTATATATATATATATATATATATATATATGAGGCGTTCCATACCATTTCGGTCAAATCATTTCCATGGTCAAAAAGTTGTCCACCGAACTATTACCATTACCACGAACTATTACCTGAACAATGTGAGAAAAATTTGGGAGAGAATAATTTTCAATGATAATAGATTTGTCTAAAAAAAATATCTCATAATAATAAAACAAAGCACAGCTTTGGAACAACGAATCGAGCCACTCTGAAATAAATAGGTGTTACTGTACACACTTTACAAGGGGACAGTACGGCAGTCGGATTTTTGTAATTTTTCGTACTCATGGTACGCGAAGTTCAAAGCTCGAATATTAATATCCCAAAGCAGTTCGACGCCATATTCAGAAATTTTCGAGAAAATTGACTTTCAAGTTTTCGAGCGCACTCTTATTCCACAAAGATGCAATGATATTCGAACCGGGCTCGTGGCGTACCCGGTAGCGCTCGAGTCTAGTAATCGCGGGGTCGCTGGTTCGAGTCCTGACTTCGAATTTTTTTTTTTTTTTTTTCATTTTTTTTAAATGAAAAAACACAAGTCATATTTTTAATTGTCTCTTGATTATAAACATACATTTTCAAGTATCAATATTTATAACCAACAACATTTTTAGGATGAAAATGAAAAACGTCGGGTAAGGAATTGAATACTTTATTATTCGGTCTGTATTCGTTTGTTTTATACATCGGGTGTAATGTTACACGAGCCAGAGTGATAACCATCGTAAAAACAAGGAAAACAGTAATTTTCACGGCACCTCGCACACCGTACAAACGCTGCATTGTTACATTCGCAATTTTTTTTCAATACATCGATCGGAAAACAAACTTCATTCACGTTCATGAAGATTTCTCTTTGATCGCAAAGTTTCGAAGCAAACCACGCATATCTGTGCCCGCTTCGCAGGTAGTTGATCCGGGCAAAGGCAAACGATGTACGCAGAACTGTTATTCACAATATCGACGGTTGCCAAAGCAAGCGTTATATTCACATATTTCAACATTTATTCTTCTATTTATATTCCTATTAATCTACAAGGGAGTTTATGTAAATATTATTACTGGATATTTTTACGTCGCCTATTCGCAATTTCAAGCAAGAGATAATAAAAAATAAGACTTGCATTTATCATTGACAATTATAATTACATATATGTGAATTAGCATAGATTTTATGATTTTTATCCCGGGATTATTTATTTATTTTTTTATAAATAATCACCTATTGTTATATATAAATAATATATGATCATATATGAGAAAATATATAATTATGTATAACTATAATGAATTTTGTACATAAATAACTATATATGGATTTTGTCCATTTATAAACATATATAGATATATTATATTAATTATATATAATAATATGTGATTATATACACAAAAATTTATCGGGATATTTAAATGACGGAGGTATGAGAATTGAAAAAAAAATGAAAAAAAAAAATTTCGAAGTGAGACTCGAACCAGCGACCCCGCGATTACTAGACTCGAGCGCTACCGGGTACGCCACGAGCCCGGTTCGAATATCGTTGCATCTTTGTGAGATAAGAGTGCGCTCGAAAACTTCAAAGTCAATTTTCTCGAAAATTTCTGAATATGGCGTCGAACTGCTTTGGGATATTAATATTCGAGCTCTGAACTTCGCGTACCATGAGTACGAAAAATTACAAAAATCCGACTGCCGTACTGTCCCCTTGTTAGAGTATTTTCTGGAATTTTTTGAGAAGAATCAAAAGTGACATACCGACCGAAAAAAAATATTTTTGTATAATTTTGGGGAAAATGGGCATTTTTTAAACTCGAAAAATTCAAAGCAAATTTTTTTCACAAAGTTCATGTAAAATTGCAACTTTTTTGTCTTAAATATTTTTCTGTTAAATCAAATGCTCACGAGATATAACGGTATTTTGACAAATTTGAAATTTTGAAAAACCCGAGAAAATGCGATCGAAATTTTTTTTCAAAATTTACACCGTTTTTTTTTTATATAATTAAATAATTTGACAAAATTTCAATTTTTTTGAGAGTGGACAACTTTTTGACCGTTTGAAATGGTATGGAACACCTCATATATATATATATATATATATATATATATATACTAAGGTGATCCCACAAATTAAAAAAAATATACACATATTCGAGTGATTCCAAAAATATAAATAAAAACACGACAATTTTCGTGGAGTTACTTTTTCATGTTCACTGTTCATAAAAGTTGTAAAACACATGAGTATTTTTTCGTTTCATTTATAATGTTTACTAAAACAATAAATTTAAACAATTTTACCATAAAAGTTGCGAAGAAAATGTTTTGCTAACTTTTTTCGTACTGTGAATAAATAATAAAACGTAACTTTACGAAAATTGCCGTCGTTGTATTTATATTTTTGATTACTATAACAATTAATTTCACGAAAATGGCAACTTTTCTTCGAAAAATAAAGTATTAAAGCCGTTAACTATTAAACTATTTTGTTTCTAGATTATACAATGACAGGATATAATAGAAAATGAAATCATCTACAAAAAAGGTCCTACAACATTTTGTGACAAGTCTAATAGTTTCGCCGGAAAAGTGAGGGAAATCTTGAAATTTGCTATGTACTCAACTTTGACATTGAATAACTTTTGGAAGAATAGATTTATCATAAAACTATATGGACCTTTTTGTGGAGCGTTCGAATGTCGATAAAAATATGATTGGGGCATTGGTTTATCCGTTGTCGAGTTATAAAATTCAAAACTAGCAAGCAAAGTTTTCTCCATGTTATTAGCATGGGAAATAGAAAATTGCGATGACCAACCTCTCGATTTTAATATAAAAGCTCATATTTCAACAGGCGCCTGATTTCGCCTTTCTGCGCCTACTGTATAGGGGAAGTTGAAAAAAAAACTGTCGGTTCTTTCAATCACCCTAATATATATTTGTGTGTGTGTATATACATATACAGTGGCGTCTAAAAGTTTCGGGCCAACTGTTTTTTTTCCTCAGTTATTCGATAAAATATTTAATGCCTGAACCTCTCCATCATTTCAAATATTTGAGGGAGCTATGATATGCATAACAGCGTGGTATATTATTTCGTTTGTATAGTGTATCGTTTGTGTACAGCGTCGAACGCGTTCGGTCAGTGTGCAAAAAATATTGGGCCGCTGTCTCACCTTCTCCAGCCACACGGCTTGTTTACGTTTTTTTCCGCGCTTTCTTTCGCGCCAGTTCGAAACATAAAGAGCCACGAAAAAATCAGTTCTATTTCTGCCGCAATGGCGAAACACACAAAAATTGAGGTCCGCGAAGTTGTGTTGAAGCTATTTGAAGAAGGAAAGAGTTCTCGTGATATTGCAAATACTCGATCTATTGGGAAAAGCACAGTAAACCGTATTATTGCGAAATATAAATCAACAAATTCGTTGTGTGATAAAAGTCGAAGCGTTAGACCACGAAAAACTTCAAAACGCGTGGACAAAATCATTAAAAGAAAGTGCGTCATAGATCGGCGAAGAACTGCAGCAATAATTTCGCGAGAATTACACTGTAAATAATTTCTGTATAAAAATTAATACACAAGTGTAGGAAGTTTTTATGCGGTTACCGCTTATGAAATTTCAGATACCATTTTGGAAATCCAAAACTCGTTATTTTAAAAATGAAAGTGTAGCTCCGTAATATTAATATACTTGTGCGTGTGAAAAATAATGCACGTATAAAGAAATAATCACATTCAAGTATATTAAAATCAAGAACCATTTGCTGATATAAAAATACGAGTGTATATTAAATTCAAGAACCATTTGCTAATATCAGCATACGGGTGTGTATTAATTTCACGGAAACAAAGTATTACCTTTAATGTACACTGTAAAAAGCTTCTGTGTAAAAATTAATACACAAGTGTATGATGTTTTTATGCGGACGCCGTTTATGAAATTTCAGATAATATTTTGAACATCCAAAGCAGGTTATTTTAAAAATAAAAGTGTAGCTCAGTAATATTAATGTACTTGTGCGTTTGAAAAATCATGCACGTGTAAAAAAATGTTCATATCCATGTATACTGAAATCAAGAACCATTTGCTGAAATCAATATATGAGTGTATGTTAAATTCGTTTGTATATTAAGTTCGTAAAATTCAATTGTTTTGTGCCTTAAATGTAGTGAAAATTTAATATAATTTTCACATTGTTTCATGTGATTTTCATCAGCGTTAATTAATTTTTTTTTTCAATTCCAGTTTCGCACTTTTAAATAAATCTGTTGTGATAATGCATTGTACGTATCGTAAAATTCAGATTCACATATATCATATTTTTCAGGCTGCTGTAAATAAATTTCAAACTTGCTTTGTATTTTCAATGCTCTGTTTTTTATAGTTGATCTATTATACATCTGTGGTAATTTTCAATTGAAGAGACGGGTTAATGCAACACATTTTCCACAAATTTACAAACTTGTCTTTGAAATTCCATGTTGCATCTATTAAATTCTATATCCACGTTAGATTATCATGTTCCTGTTTTAAATTTACGGTACAAGTGTTTCAAAATTTAATTCCATCTACTGAGTTCGTAAAATTCAATTCCTTTGTATCTTAAATGTATTGTAAATTTCATATCATTTTTTATAGTGTACGCAGTGAAAATCTTGCTGATATCAGTCTCTGTACGGTATCCCGACGTCTGAAGGCTGTGGGATTGATTGGGGGCGTCGGTGTAAAGAAAACACTCATTAGCACAAATAATAAGAAGGCTAGATTGAATTTTGCCAAAAAAATATCAACATTGGACAGTATCGAATTGGCGGAAAGTTCGTTTCTTCCGACGAATCCAAATTTCAATTGATCGGAAGTGATGGTCGCAAGTACGTAAGACGTCCAGCAGGTACCAGATACGATGTACGATATCAAATTCCAACTGTAAAACACGGTGGCGGAAATGTTAAAGTTTGGGGAGCATTTTCTGATATCGGTATTGGTCCGCTAATAGAAATCCAAGGCAATATGGACGCTATAATGTGTCGAAATATATTGCGAGACCGTATGCCCCCATTTGCAAAGAAAAATATGCCGAATGCGTGGATATGTCAACGCGACAATGATCCCAAACATGCTTCGCGTCTTGTGAAGAATTTCCTTGAAAGCCGAAAAGTGAGCCTTCTCGAATGGGCCTCGCAGTCACCGTATTTTCATCCGGTTGAACATTTGTGGCCAGAGCTCAAGGTTCGCGTTGGAACGAAGAATCACGCCGACAAGACGGAATTATGGGATCATTTGCAATATGAGTGGGAAAAGATGCGCAATTAATTGCGTCTATACCCCGATGATGTGCTGCTCTAATCGCTGCTAAGGGCCTGGCAACGAAGTATTGACTCTAGAGAGAAAACTAAACCATGTTTTGTTTTTTTTATGATGTTTTGTTTTTTGTTTTCACACGCAACAGTATATCGCCTAATACTTTTGCACAGTCATTAAGGGGTTACCTCCACTTGCGATTTTGAAAAAATCAATTTTTTTATTGCATTTTTTTGAAGTATAAGTATCTGAGAATATGTCCTGAAAATATCAAGTCGATCCGAACAAAATTGACTGAGATATGAGCGTTGAAAGAGAAGAATCTGTTATGTAAACGACAGGAAATTGAAACTTCAAACGCGTTTTTCTCAAAATGGCATTTCTGAAGTCGGTGACCAAGATTACTCGAACACTAATGAACCGATCTTCTTGAAATTTTGCAGGCTTATTTAATACATAAAAATGTAGTCTTTAATCGTTCGATTTTTTTTTTCGAAAAAAATGGCCGTTTTATAGCCAAAAATGGCCATTTTTTTTCGTTAAAATCGAACCATTAACTTTGACTGTCCGCCATTTTGTGAAAAATGAATATTTTTTAAAATCCTTCGATTAAAGACTAGTTTATACTTATATTTGACTAAATCCATCTGCATTTTTTTTTTTCAGATGATCCACTTCGCCGCAATGTTGGTCACCGCAAACCGTGTATATAAAAACATTATTTCATTGACCACTTTTTGCCACTAAACAATGTAATATTTTTCAATAAAAAAATTACTGAAAGTTCTTCAAGATGTGTTCTTTAAGATAGTATATTTATCGATTTAAAAGGTTTTGTAGTTTTCTTTAAAAAAAATCATGAAAAAGGCCTTTTTTTGCGCTACAAGTGGGGGTAAGACCTTAAATAAAAACTGTTGGATCATTTATTGTTGAAGAGTCATATTACCGTTTGTACCACATTTTTTTTAAATATCAAGCATTTCGACGCCAATTATAATTGTCATCATCCGTTTGAATTTCCCGTACCATCGTATTTCTATGCAATATCCACGAAAAAACTTTTGCACGTTACTGTATATGGGTAACTCCACCAATTCTGCGTCAAAGTTGTACCGGTTGGTCTGAATTTAGTAAAACCAAGAAGGTCATCTGAAAGATCATATTAAAACAACCATCCATGATTTTTTTCGATTTTTTTATCCAATAGTTTTTGAGTAATGGCGGCTCACAGTTTTCAAATTTTGTAAAACACCAAATTTTCAAATGCCCATAACTTCTTTCCAATTATAGCTAGAAATTTAAAAAAAAACGATTTTCTAGAGAAAAACATGAACTTTTTGAAAAAAATGCTGAAATTTTGGGTCGTTTTAAAAATTACGAAAATCACGTTGAAAGTATAAAAATCGATTTTTCGGGCCCTGTCCCATTTTTCCCGGTTTTAAAAGTATTTTTTTCGAAAAGTTCAGAATTTTTTACATCGAAATAAATTTCAAACGAGATGACATCTCTAAAACATCAGCCTCAAAAAAATGCAATAAACATTTTTCCCAATTTTTTGTATTTTATTTGGTAATAAAAATTATTGTCATTATTATTTTTATTTTATAAATTTGTAAGTGAGAAATTTTATAACCTCAAAACCAACAGTAGCTATTAA
Organism: Ophion obscuratus; assembly: GCA_964007375.1. NCBI lineage: Eukaryota > Metazoa > Arthropoda > Insecta > Hymenoptera > Ichneumonidae > Ophion > Ophion obscuratus. Next base: position 54,706,001 of record OZ023318.1, on the reverse strand, counting down.
AATTAAATGATCATTTTTTTATTTGCTCATGTGACATGACATTACCTCATAAAAACTCTGAATGTTTATTTACGTGATAAAAATGCTATTAAAGATTTAAGGTCGATTTAAATAAATGTCATGGAAAATGAAATTCATATTTATAGATATGAATTTCATTTTCCATCATTTCCATCAAAGATTTAAGGTTGATTTAAATCTTTAATGGCATTTTTATTACGTAAGTAAACATTCAGAGTTTTTATGCGTCTATTCTTTCGTTCGAGTCAAGTTGGCGAAAAAACCGGCCACAGCCTTTTTCGTTCCCAAAGCCCTGTCAATTGCGGATAAACACTTAGAAAACTGCCGGCACTTTTTTTCATTCGGATCCCCGTCAAGTGGACACTCTCGTCAACTTCGATTCGTCATCCGAGTATTCATTATCCAAATATTCATGAATATTTCGTGCTTCTCTGACATCCAGTACGAGCACGCTGCGTATAGGGAACGGAGGGTTTCTTCACTTTTTTTTTCCGAAAAATTGCTCACGGGACGACACTTGCGAATATGCTCTCGCTAACCGCCTTCTTCTTCTTCACCAAGTTCGAACGAAGGAAGGAACGAACAAGCCACGGCATAAATAACTCCTCTCCCGAATGACCATAAATGCGCGTCTGAAATCTACGAAGCGTGACTCCTCGTCGGTTTAATGCCTTTCCGAAGAGCGAACAGGGGTGGAAGAGGGTAAAATGAAAAAAAAAAAAAAAAAAAAAAGAAAACGTGAAACACTAGGGACGAGACAGAGCGAGAGAGAGAGAGAGAGAAAAGTGAGTGAGTCGTGTGGACCAGCCTGCGTGTCCATACGTGGGTCCAGTCTTGCGCTGAACGATCTTTGGTTCCTTTTCTCGTCGGTCCATCGAGCACACAGCTTGACCATGTCATCATATATATATATATATATATATATATATATATATATATATATATATATATATATGTATGTATGTATGTATGTATGTATGTATGTATGTATGTATGTATGTATGTATGTATGTATGTATGTATGTATGTATGTATGTATGTATGTATGTATGTATGTATGTATGTATGTATGTATGTATGTATGTATGTATGTATGTATGTATGTATGTATATATATATATATATATATATATATATATACATTTTTGGCGGTTCCAGAACAGCACGGCGTAATCCACCCGACTTACCACACAGAACGATGCGCGTTAAGGGCCTTTCCAAGATGACTTGCGCGAATCGATATATTTATATAGACGAAGAAGCGTGAATCCCGAGTTTGGCTGTTCCCGTCTTTTCGCCCACAGCGCGTCTTAGGCACGACGACACGACGATAATACGACTTTAGTTTTACGAGCATCCTTCTCTTGCGTGTTTCTCCCTCGAATAAGATTTTTGCCCAGACGTTTGAAAACTCATTCCTATATATATATACATATATATATATATATATATATATATATATGTATGTATATGGAAGGGGAGAGCCGCGCGGGTGAATTGCAAGAACGCGAAACGAATAAGAAAACCGGTCGCTCCTCCCGTCGTAATTTTGAAGCTGCGCGCGTATCGTGTCGATTAAGCACTGGATTATAGACGGCGCGCTTATGGTAACACGTATACGAATGTATGTATAAATCCATCGCGCCGCTTATTGGAACATCTTCGTATCGTTTGTGACATTTTTCTTTTTTTTTCTCCCACTTTTTTTTCGTTTCCTTGAGAAAAAATGCTCGGAGCCTTTCCGCTGATCCATATTTATGTGTGTGTGTGTGTGTGTGTGTGTGTATATATATGTTTCCCATCGCTTTCCTGCGATCTCGTCTCGCTCGTTTCTCGGTCCCGTAACTCATCGATCTACGTACATACTCTATGGATTTTATCTCGCGCGGGTGCACCAAAAAAAAGCTCTGCTTTATCGCGATGACGTTTTAGTGTCGTTTTCCCGAGGGATTACCATGATTTAAGGCTCTTCCTAGATGCGTCCTCTCGTACTGAAAATAATTTTCGATATGTGTAATAAAAATAGTTTTCAATACAAAATAAAATAATTGTAATAATAATAAGAATAATTGGAGAACAAAAAGAATAAAAGATTAAAATAAGTAGGAATAAAATAGAAAAAAATAATTTCAATGTTTTATATATATATATATATATATATATATATATATATATAACATTGAAATTATTTTTTTTATTTTATTTCTACTTATTTTAATATTTTATTCTTTAATTATTTTTATTATTTCAATTATATATAATTTATGTATATATATATAAATTTTGAAGTACAGCTTTTCCGATCCCCGTGCATTCGATTTTCAACAAATACAAACTGTTTGCCTGAAGGGTTTTCCAATAAGAACAAATAAATGGTAACTTTGCGTAGCGTGTGTAAAAATGCGATGACGACTTTTTTTTGCGACAAGTCGCACGAGCTCTGCAGGATAAAATGAATGTGTCGTTGAAAAATAGTACCAGGAAGTGGCTCATATGAGGAGCTGAGAAGTGCCTAGCTCATAATTCGAAGGGCTCTCGACAGCTTGGCTGACAGCCGTGTGCAGCCGGGATTCTCTCTCGGCCCTTTTTTTTGTTTCGTTTTTTTCTTAGCCACAATCTGTTAATCTTATCGCCACCGATCGGTCTCCTTCACTCGTCGTTTTCTTAAATTCAGTATTATATATATTTATAAATACATACATACATACACACACACCCATATATATATATATATATATATATATATATATATATATATATATATATATATATATATATATAAACGATATGACGCGCTTATCCAAGCTCTATTCAAGGATGTAATTAATTGTATCGCGACTGCCTGCTCTGTGTTGCATTTTCTCTCTTTCTCGACCCTATTAAGTCCGCACACACACACACACACGCACACGCACACGCATACGCACACGCACACGCACACACACATATATAGTGTGTCGTGTTATGAACGGATAATCCTGCAACTATCGATAGGTCAGATCATGTCGTACTATATGCTGGAATTTCAGTTTGGTAAAAGTCCCACGGTTTTGGAAATGAAAATCATTTGATTTTGATTTTGAAAAAAAAATGTACTACGCATATCGTGTCAATTACTTTAAAAAGTTGCTTAGTTATTGTCTATTCATATCATTTGTAGAAATGGCATGCGAAAAACAAAAAGCCGATGATTTTCTCAAAAAAAAAAAAAAAACAAAAAAAAACGAAAAAAAAACGAAAAAGCCCAAAATTTCGAAAACCGTGGGCATTTTTCTAAACTGAAATTGACATGATCTGACCTATCGACAGTAGCAAGATTATTCATTCATAACAGTATATATTCATAACATTCATAACATTCATAACATTCTGTATATATATATATATATATATATATTTATATATATAGAGGTTGGAAAGAAAGTCTGCGTTTTATCACCAAAAATAAAATGAAAAACAGTCTTGAAACGAATGATTAATTTTATTCTATGCATCCATTCCGTATGTATCGGATTCTGAATAGAATCCGATGGTGGATACATGGAATAAAATTAATCATTCGATTCAAGACTGCTTTTTCGTTTTATCTTTGGTGATAAAACGCAAATACTTTTTGTCAGCCTACTACGTATATTTAAAATAAGTTTCGAAATGATAAATCCATGATAATTAAATATAATGGAAAAATGGATGTTATCATAATATGAGCAACGAATAAACAAAAATAATGAAATAATGAAAAAAAAATAAAAATGCACAATACATAGAAAATGATAAAAAAAATAATAGAATAGAATTTGAACATATACAATAAAAACAATACTGATAACGCATAGACTAACAATAATAATGAAAATAATTTGCCGCTTACCAAATACTGTCTCATGATGATTGTAGAATATTCAATAATAATTAGAGGACCTAATAAAGTACAACCACACAGCTTTAAGCCTACAAAACATTACAAACTTCTAGGGGAATCATATTACTATATAGAGATACCTCATTTTCGCTTCTTTTAAAATTCGGTGAAACGCGAGTTTTCGTAAACTTGAACATACAGCTATATACAGGTATAACGTTCCCATACGACTTTTCGAAAATTCGCTTCGCACCGAATCTATAAAATTTATATATATATATATATAAATATAAAAATAATTTTCGAAATGACAAATCCATGACAGTTAAAGATAATGGACAAATGGAGTCAAATATATATATATATATATATATATATATATATATATATATATATATATATAACGATCGGCCAGAGACGTTCGATTCGAGAGTGCAGTTGGCATGCGAGAGACCCGATACATTTCCCAAGCCGAGAGTGCGTTAGGGAGCTCTTTGGACCCATAATGGTCAATAAAACGAAACTGTAATCGATTTCTCGGCAATCGAAGGAGAGTAAGAAAGAGAACGTCGAGAGAGCAACAATAAGAAAAATGAAGAAGAAAAAAACGTAACAGCGAGACGGGTTGGGGTGGTATAGGGTTGCGGGTGGCGAGCATGGCAAGGGCGCGCGGGGGAAGGTCTAGCGAGAAAGGAATGCATCAAGAGAGCGCAGGAATTGGCATTTCGTCGATGTATATATATATATATATATATATATATATATATATATATATATATATATATATATATATATATATATATATATATATATACACACACGTATACATCGGTAATGCTATAGTCAATTTGCCTCCGTTAAGTGGTTTACATCTGGTGGGCAATAAGGGGCGCAGTCGTAAAATCGTTTACAAGAGCGCGCTGAGCTTCGCGCTGAGCACTCGGGGCGTACGTGTACGAGCGTACAGTGGTGACACAAACGGCGACTTTGACTTGGAATTAATTCGTAATTCAACTCGCGTTGGATTGAGCCGCCAAACGGAGCGAAGGTCCTTCGTAAAATTATACGTATACAGGGTGTCCTGTTACGAATGGATAATCCTGCAACTGTCGATAGGTCAGATCAGGTTGGAGCTATATACTGGAATTTAAGTTTAGTAAAAGTCTCACGGTTTTCGAGATTTTGGGCTTTAAGGGGAGACATACACCTGGATGGTCGAAAAAATCGATTTAGAAGCTACGAACATTCCGTCGACCGTAGAAGACCTACATCATGGGCCTGGTATCGATGATTCCATGTAATTTGACAAATTTCATGATTTATTCAGTCCCAAATTTTCAAACGCGTTTTTCTCAAAACCACGTTTTTCAAATCGGTACCCAAAATTTCTCGAAAACCAATGAACCGATTGCCTTGAGGTTTTTTGTGGTTATTCCATACACCATTATCTAGTACTTGTCATAGAATTTTTTTTTCCGTTACTTACTTTTTGTTTTATAGGCAAAATAATAACTAATTGTTGGCCGAAAAATCACTATTTATGTTCAAACGTCCGCCATTTTGTCATAAATCGATATTTTGAAAATCGGCTATGACAAGTACTAGATTATAGTATCTAATTTAAGGCAGGATTCTACTTTGAAACCATGAAAAAAACGCTATTTTCGTGAATTTTTTCTGAGAATACTATTAAAGATATCGATATGGGGTTTAAACTGTTCAATAAATACACTCTTTAAGTACATAAAAAAAAATTTAAATATATTTTATTCATTTTTTGTACACGTAAAATATGTTTAAAGCCAATGCCTCGAAAAGCAGGTAACGTTGCCGTGGTCGTGAAATCTTCCCGACGGATGGTCTGAAACAAAAAAATCAAATAGTTTCATGTTCAGTATGTCTTCAGGAACCGACCTAACTAGAATATTTTATATACGTGCAAAATTAACAAAATGGCGGCTAAAATACGAAAAAAAATGCGTTTTTTTGGGTCTTTTTTTGCAATAAAAAAATAGTTCTAATCAAAATTTTAAGTTGATTGTAGTTAGGTCGGTTGGTATACACATATAGAATATGTGTTCCAAATTTCATAAGGATCGGTTCAGTACTTTTTGAGTTATCACGACCACGGTACTTGAAAATGTCGTTTCGAGAAAAACGCGTTTAAAGTTTTAGTGAGTCCGGGCCGCGCGCCGGGCGGGTCACAATAGCGCGCTCAGGTAGGTGCGTTCGAAAGGCGAAAAAGGATAGTTAGACTGCTTGGAACTTTATAAAATTTTGACCGAACATTCTTGAACATATTTACTTTCGAAAAATGTAAAAAAAAAATTTTTTTTTTCAATGTTTCAAAGTAGAATCCTGCCTTAATAATCTTATTGGTTTTTTTTTTCAGATGATTTTTGAAGAAACGCCAGTGGGTACCGTTTACGTAGATTTTTTTACGTTGCTCCAAGGATCATACAATATCCTTGTATATTTTTGATATTTTTAAATAAATAAAATTAAACATATTTTTGAATTCATATACTTTTAGATAATTAAAACCCCCGATCTGAAATTTCAAATAGTTTTCCTTGAAAAAATTCACAAAAATGACCTTTTTCCGGCTCCCAGGTGTATATCTCCCCTTAAGTTTTTTTTTTCTAATTCCTGGCGTTTGGTTTTTCGCATGCCATTTCTACAAATGACATGAATCGACAATAACTAAGGAACTTTCTAATGTAATTGGCACGATATGTGTAGTACATTTTTTTCCCACCGCAGGCTATCATAGACCAATTCGAACAGATGTTCGAATTGGTTTGTATGAAAATTCCGCATAAGATATTTTTTCATAAGGCTTCCTTAACATTTAAGGTTAAAAAGAAGACTTTCCTACATAAAGCAAAAAACCAAGAGTATTTTTTAAAAAACCGGTTAAGAAAAGTTATCATTTGTCGAAATGACGTGCGGAGAACCAAAAGCACATGATTTTTATCTCGAAAAATGTGGGACTTTTACTAAACTGACATTCCAGCGTATGACATGATATGAACCATCGACAGTTGCAGGATTATTCATTCGTAACGGGCCACCCTGTACATATATTCCTATATATGTGTATATATATATATATATATATATATATATATATATAGTTAAAAAAGAAAAAAAAGTGAAGAGCAAAAGGGCCGTGAAACACTCGCGAGACCTCGTCAGTTTCATACCAAGAGTTGGCGAAGAACACTAAAAATAATTTCAATAATAAATAATTTATTGAATAATCCAGGACACTAAAAATAAAATAAAAAATCTCTTTCGTTATTTATTCCCAACGTGTCATAGGTTCATATAAAAATGGCGATGATTTTTTTTACGTTTGAAAATAACGCTCGATCTCGTTGACCATCGTGCCGAGTCGTCGCAGCGCGGAGGATGAGGACGAAGAAAAAGGAAAGACGAGAATGAGGGAAAAATGGAAAGAAAAAAAAACGTACTCTCGGTACGTACTCTCGTATATATACTTTCCTCGGTGGCGCGTTCTACACGATGACTTTTTAATTAACGCCAGCAACGTTGATTTCTATTTGCTCGCTCTCGTGTATGCGTGTGTGTGTGTGTGGTATCGCCGATCGTGTGTACGGTAACGGTGCACCGTAATAGAACCGGACGAACCACTCGAACCTTGTCGACAGAGGAAGAGAGACAGAAAGAGAAAGAGAGAGAGAGAGAGAGAGAGAGAGAGAGAGAGAGAGAAATGCATGGTCGCTACGAATTTTTCCTCGCGCCCCCTTGACTGGACGAGAACCCATTGAGACCCATGGTTTTGCTACAAGTAAGTAGAGAGGGGGGCCGGTGGGAAGTGTCCCGTTTGAGGGAAATTGCGAGAGTCCACGGTGTCACAAAATAAAATAAAAATAAAAAAGAAACCGAGGAAACCTCTCTCCCTCTCAATATTATTTTTTACTATGTACTATTAACAATAGTAAATATTGTAAAATATTTTATATATTGAATATATATTTTTAAATATTAAATATTTATTATATATATTAAATATATAAATATATTAAATATATATTTTTAAATATTAAATATTTTAAATATTGTAAAATAATTTACAATATTTACCATTATAAATACTATATACAATAGTAAATACAATAGTGTATACAATAGTAAAAAATATTGTAAATATTACGTACAAATATTGCAAATATTATTTACTATGCAAATATTATTTACATTATTTTTCACTATACAGTATTTGTTATTTTTCATTTTATTTTTGTAATGTTATTTTTACTATTAAATGGTCTATATAAACTAATTTTATTCCAGCAGACATGTGTTAAGAATACCTATGTCTGGGGCCAGGTTGTGATTCCGAACTTTGAATGATCAGAACGCTCAAAAATCCGAATGTTATCTGAAAGACCAAAACTCCAAAAATCTGAACACCGTAAAAAAATTGAGGAATGGACATTTTTTAAATTTCAAAATTTTCAATAAATCGACGAATTATTTCAAGAATTTTTGTTTATTAACAAGTGATTTTACGTTAGTTTTGAAATTTGTCTAGAACATGTTATATGTTCTACATCTGGCATAATCTTGACGAACCTTGTAATTTCGGAATATTAAAATTAGGAATTTTAAACCGTCGGCGCATTCAAAGTTCGGAATTTCAACCGGGCTCCCTGTGTCTCCCCTTAATGGCGGGGGATCGCCATCCCTTTGACAGCCGAAAATATGCCAAGTTTCAAGATTTTTTCGTTTCAAAACCATTTATTATGGACAATTCAAATTTGATGTTCAAATCATTACATTTTTGAATTTTCAAGTGTTTTTTTTTACATCCACAAATGACGGCTTTACGAAACTTGCTTCAGAGACGGTTGTCGCGCGAGTTGTTCCATGCCGTACATTCTAGCGTCTGGTGCATTAACGGCGGGGTAAAGTTAATTCGGCGAAAAAAAGGCATGTTTTTAAGATTTTTTTTGGCGTAACGAATAGTGTTCGTTTATTGAAAAATTTACATATAATAAAGTAACATTTGAACAACATTCTCCTAAATTTGCATTGCAAAATATTCAAAATTGTGCGAGTGAAAATTAAACCCCGGAGGCGCCTCGAAAAAAAGTTGGTTTGCGGTGTGCACCATAACTCGCAACAGAATCATTTGAAACAAAAAAATCAAAATGCATTTGTTGAAGGAGATGTTTCTCGAGGTAATGACGGGAGGATTTTTTTTTTTTCAATTTTTCGATTTTTCGTAGCGCTTGGCAGCCAAAAACCCGATTTTCGCTAAAAAAAATCGGCTAATTTGTTGTTGAAAAATTAGTAATTATTAAAAATAAACAAAAAAGCGCTCGACAATACCTGGTGAATTATGTAAAGAAGTACTGTGCAAAATTTCAAAGCGATTGGTCCAGTAGATTTTGAGTTATCGTGCACACGGACTTCAAATATGACAAGTCTCAGAAAAACGGTTTGAAAAACGCAGAAGAGAAGAGAACGGCATGGAGCAATAGACGCTCAAATACGCATAACTTCGTCAATTTTACTCCGATCGACTTGAAATTTTAACACAATATTCTTGATATATTATGCATTCATTTAAAAAATGAAAAAAAAATGTTAATACTTCACCCCGCCCTTAATGTGAAACGTCAGAGCCAAAAAGTTTTCGATTTCTATGACCTAAGCGCTCCATGTGAACCTAGAAAATCCAATGAAAAGGAAAATTCGACGAATATTACGTGTTTGACAAAATATTCTATTTTTCGGAAAATGTTTACTATAGTGATTCTTAATAAACAAGCAGTTTTGAAAGTAAATTTCACCGTACTCAAGGTTCACATATAGACGATCATTATATTCTCTAAGAGTGTGTAAAATTTCAGGTTGATCGATTATATAGTTCTCGACTTACCTTGTACGAGGTGAACAAAAAAGTGGTTTTCGGGAGAATGCGTGTAATGTTGCAAGACTTCAAAATTTGCTTCTAAACGATCTACCGATTAATCTGCGGCTCAGGACCATCAAACAATGATCCGTCAGCTTTTCGTTGCGTTAAAAAGGGATCTCCCCCCTTAAGACTGCTGTCGACGCAACGGAAGGTAGGTTAGATTAACAAAGTATGGGTGGGGAGTGATTGGAAAGGGTTCAATTGGGAAGTGTAATTTGGAAGCGTAAACAATTCGTAAAAGTCCGAAATAAATTTAAAAAATATCTATGAGTTTGTTTGGGTTCGTTGCAAAAAAAGTTGCAATTTATATATATATATATACGGTGTCCTGTTATGAATGTTTCAATGAAATTTTGGGCATTATCTTATTTTTTTTATCATATACTTTTCTTTTTCCGCAAGCCGTTTCCATAATTGATATGAATCGACGATAACCGAGCAACTTTTTAAAGTAATTGGCACGATATGCACAGTGCATTTTTTTCTTACACTGCAGGCTGTCAAAGTCAGATGTTCGAATTGGTTTGTATGAAAATTCAGCTTTTTTTCATAAAGTCCCCTTAACATTTAAGGTTAAAAAGAAGCCTTTGCTACATAAAACAAATATTCAAGTGTATTTGAAAATAAACCGGGACAAAAAAAGTTATCGTCTGTAAAAATGGCATGCGAAGCACGAAAAGCAGATGATTTTTATCTCCGAAACCGTGGGACTTTTACTGAACTGAAATGCGAGTATATAGTTGGCCATTTATCTGACCTATCGACAGCTGAAGGATAATTCATTCATAACAGGACGCCCTGTATCAAACTGCAACTGTAAAAAAGAATAATTTGCAACACTACATATGTATATACATATATATGCATATGTAGTGTTAAAAATGATTAATAATTAATATAATTATATTATTATTAATTAATATAATCATATGTACGTATATATATGCTCGGGAAGACTATGCGTCACAAAGTGTGTGTATGTGTGCGTTGGACTTGTCATTATGCTCTGTCTACCGTCGTATATTGGTGTATCGGATCTCAAGTGGATTGCGGTGCCCGTTTTGTCGGAAGGCGACCAGGCGAAAGGGTATATATAGCGTACAAACCCACTCGCCCACTTTGCTACCCTCTAACCATCGCTTCTGCTCTCTCTCTCTCTCTCTCTCTCTCTCTCTCTCTCTCTCTCTCTCTCTCTCTCTCTCTCTCTCTCTCTTTCTCTCTCTATGTCTCTGATTGTGAATAGGTCCTATAAGGGGAGACTGGAATAGAAATACGAGCCTCCCATCGAGAAGCATCACACTGTACGCAAATTGTACTACACACGCACGCACGCACGCACACGCACACACACACACACACACACACACACACACACACACACACACACACACACACACACACACACACACACACACACACCTACACACGCACACACACGCACGCACGCACGCACGCACGCACGCACGCACGCGCACGCACACACACACACACACACACACACACACACACACACACACACACACACACACACACACATATATATATATATATATGCATATGGAAAGGTGATTTTGAAGCATTAAACTTCGAGGATCGTCCTTACCGCCAACTGTCTCCATACTCAATGTTACGTAAAGCCCAATGTCTTGAAAATGACCTTTGTATATGTCTAATCATATTTGTATAAAGGTGATTTCAAGTAGCGTCCTGTGCATTAAAATCAACGATTCCTTTAAACAAAAATTTAAGGACCGTCCTCAAAAAAGCCGGATGTGCTGATACTCCACGTTAGATGGATATAACGGCCTCAAAATGTCCTTTCCGCGTATATATATAGTGGACGTAGAATGTCTGCAATCTAGTGGAAACAAGAGAGAAAGAGAGAGAGAGAGAGAGGGAGAGAGGGAGCAAAGAGGAACAAGATAGAAACATCAGGGGTGGTTTTACCGTGGTAACGTCGAGAGGGTGTATGTTGAACACGGAGCGAGTCTCTCAACCTCCCGTTGGCATATTGAGGGAAAGCAACCGACCGAGTCGGATTAATTCTGGCAGATTAACGCCTTTGCTTCGGATATAACGTGCCACAGAGCCCCAACCACCCTCCCGCCCCTTGAGCCACTTTCATACAGCCGCGGTACAGCCGCTAATGCGGGCTAATGAAAGTTTCCAAGATTTCCCAAGCGCGCTTTATTATATATGTATACATACAGGGTGGCTCGAAAAGTGACGTGCGAGAGAAAAATCTAGATGGCTCGTATCAATGCATATCAGAATCAGCCCCATGCATGTTCTACGATCGATTTTTAGTTTTCGCGAAAAAATAATTTTTTTTAGTTTTCTCCATTGGGTATGTATTTTCTTCGCAATTTTTTTTTACTTGTGTTGTCGTTATGAGGTGCAATGTTGAGCAGTAAATATATTTACGCTATATTTATTTTAAAATGTAAAATATAAATTAATAGGAAACTTTTGATGATATAATTAAATTAAATTTTTTATCGATT
>OZ023318.1:54683664-54688664 GCA_964007375.1 Ophion obscuratus | reverse complement strand
TGAAAACGAGCGAGAGAGAGCGAGAGAGAGAGAGTGAGCGAGGAAGGGAGGGCCACGCGTTTATAATGGTATAGAGTTTCACGTAGGGTATAGTGTAACCGGGCGCGCTCTCGTCCGATGAGCCGAGTCGAGAGAGCCGGGAGGGTTATTTCGCGAGATCGCCGTGCCACTATGAGGAGACTTTCGACGGTAGAGATTTTTCTTGACGTCCTCTCCCTTCGATATACACTATATATATATATATATATATATATATATATATATATATATATATATATATATATATATATATATATATTAGGGTGGTTAAAAAAAATCGATTTATTTTTCTCACCGGAAAATTGAAGTATGTTAAGAAAAAGAAAGTTTTGCAAAATTTGAGGGTTCTAAACGATTTTTTAGTTAGTGCTCAAACGTCTTCGTCATGTTTTTTTTTTTTCATGATTATCGGAGTATTCATTTTTTTGTATATCGCTGCAGAAAATTTTAGTGCGTGATCCAATGAACGTCTTGATTTAATTCTTTCACTAACAATACACAATTTTTATTTAAATATTTTTTTTTACCATTAAAAATTTGTATTTGCATATTAAGGAGGTTGGAGCGTTAGCCACAATCCAAGGTTAAATTTACGAAAAAATGCATGTTTTTGTTTACAATATACTGAGTCTTTACGAATTTTTTTGAACTTTTTTCACCACCAAACACCAGAGATGAAAAATAGTTTAATGTATGTAATTGAACGTGCGATTAGGTGGGCAAGTCGTTCACACTAAAGGTTATGTATTTTTTATTGTTATTTAGCACCAAGATAAACCATTTCTAACAACGGATTCACGCAAACTGAAGCTTTGTGAACATTTAGAAGAAAAAAATCCTCATCTTGCCCATCGTAAACCATGGGCCAATAATCTCGTGACGTAAATATGAATAGGCATAATTAAGAATTACTCAAAATTTTATTGTGAATTCTATAAAACATTCGTTGTCGTAGTTTTTTTTCATAATAATCATCGATAATGTTATGCTTTTTCAAATTGGTAGTATCACAAAAGTTTTTCTACTTTATGTAATAAAAAATGTTAAAATGCATAATTTTGCCCTTTAATAATATATTTTTAAAAAATAGCATATATAGAATAAATCTGTACCTCGTATGCATTTTTTTGAGGTTCATTGAAAACAAAAATGAATAAACCGTCATTTGACTCAACTGAATCGCTCCAACCTCCTTAAGAATCAATATATGTTTTTTTTTGAGTAAAATTTTGTTTTGGAGTAAAAAAACAAAGTCATACGGATTCACGGATACACGTAAAAATGAAAATGTAAAAATGTTCGCGGATTTGGACGATAGTGAAAGTGCCGAAATTTATCTGATTGGGTCGGAAATCGAAGAATTTGTGGAGTGAAAATTACCCACGTATAGAGTAGCATTAAGGGGTAAGGCCACTGTAAATTTTTTGAAAAAGCGATTTTTTTTTATTGGCTTAAAAAATAGTTTAAACCCTCTAGTTTAAAAATAGTTTAAATCCTTTTAACTTCTTTTTTAAATTTTTTCCAATAAAAAACTATTCGCAAAACTTTAAACGCGTTTTTCTCGAAACATGGTTTTTCAAAATGGCACGCAGCATAACTCGAACAATTTTCATTTTTTTTACTTGAAATTTCAACCAGATGTGAACATTTACATTATCTTGAGAATGTCGATCGGAATTTTCAAGAACTTTATTTATTGATTTTTTATTAACAAAAAACTTGCCGTTTTTTTCGTCAAAAATCAATTTTTTTTTTCAAACGCACGCCAAATCCACAAAAATTGATACTTTTTAAAATCCGATCGACATTCTCTAGCTATAGCCCTCTAGATTAATGGTTTTTTTTTTGTTCTAGATTCAAAAGTGCACCAGTGGTGCTGCGTGCCGCGGAGCCCTGGAAGCAAAACATGTCCCGGGAAGATAGCTGTGGAACCGCCATTTTGTTTTTTTTTTACTGTAAAAAAATTTTATAATAAAGTTTAATGTATGCCCGATAACACCATTAAAAGTTTTTTTTCAAATACCTTCAATTTCGGGAGCAAAAAATTAGTGAAAAAACCTTTTTTTTTGGGCCGTTACAGTGGCCTTACCCCTTAAGGCGTTATACGCAATTGCAAGGCCAAAAAAGTCATTTTTTTCACGATTTTTTTTTGGAAAAGGATTCCATTTGGGCAAAATGAAAAGTATTAGGCAGTGTAGTGGCATCTTTTAGCTTTAGATTGGCATTTTTTATTTTCAAAAATATTCATTAACATTGCTCCTGCAGGAAGTCTCCTGGAGGTCCCCGAAAAAAAAGTGTCCGGTGGTGAGCAAAGTATCTCCGGTTTGGATGATCTAAAATGAAAAAAAAACCAAAAAAATTCTTTTAGGGGATAGATGAATCCAGGTATTGATCGAAGGAATAGTCGAAATTTTAATTATTGACAAAATGGTGGCTCCGGAAAGAAACAATTTCGATTTTCGAATTGTTTTCGTTAAATCGCTGAAAAAAAATAGAAATAATTTATCGGAAATCTTATTCCTTCGATCAATACCTGAAGAATATATCTGAGAAGGTTGTGTTAAAATTGCAGACCGATCGGTTGAGCCGTTTTTGAGAAATCGTGCTCACCGACTTTGACAAAATCGTTTTGAGAAAAAAGTATTTACGAGAATATTTCGAGAAAAACGTATTTACGAGAATATTCGCTGGATCGATTTGAATTTTTCAGGGAATGTACTCACATATTTGTACATTCCGAAAATGCAATAAAAAAGGATCGATTTTTTGAAATTTCTAACTGCGTATAACTCGTTATGTCTATTCTTTCACCATCCCAATACTCTTAAATTTTCCGTTCGAAAGAGTACACAAAACGTTATGGAAAAATAACTAATATTTGGAGCGAAACCGGAATAAGAATTTCTCAACGTTGCATGAATTTCAAAAGGTTACCAAAATTACGTTCGGAGTGGGCAGCATTGAAAAAAAATTATTTACGAAAAAATCAAACTTGATCGGTCAACGAAAATCTGTTTCAATATAAGTTGGATTGATTATTTGAATTATATTATTGTGATGTCTATTGGCGGAGGAAAAAAATTTGCGAAAAATCGAGAAAAAAAATAATGAAAAGTCGTTTGAGCACTACCTAAAAAATTGTTTGGACCTCTCAAATTTTGTATGAATTCCTTTTTCATAATGGAGTAACATTTTCCGTTGAGTACCGAGAATTTTTACTTTTTGAACCACCCTAATATGTATGTGTATATATTTATTTATTTATTTATTTATTTATATTTATGTGTAGTTTAAAAAAATATTAAAATCACGAATAAAAATATTAATACGTGCCCAATACGATATCGTATATATATAAACATTAAAAATAATCACATATATATATATTGCTGACTTGATAAACAATATCTAATTATAAATTTATTTAAAATTAAGGGAAGGGTCTGCCTTGTTAGGCCAAAAAATGTTCGATTTTTCACAAATTTTTTATGCGAAAAGTATTAAATACAGAATGTTGATATTTGGTATGTTGACTAAGCGGTCTTTATTGAATATCAAAATATTTTTCCAAGTTTGACAAGACATCGTGGTAGGAGTGGGAAGGGCCACGTATTTCGTTGCGCGGGCAATGACATTCTTCGCTTGCGGAAGTCCTAAGTCACGGACAGGTGATCTGAAGCGAAAAAAGCAAACATATTTTTACTTTGTACATTATTGTGTATAAGTTGATCTAGAATCAAGAAGAAAAATTGAAAAATAAAAAAAATAGTGAGCAATAAACTGCGAATTTTTTGGGAAAAAAACAAACTTCCTTCCGATCGCTATTTTTTGTTTTCCCTTTCCAAGTATGCTGCATGTCATAGAAATCATTCATTGTGTGGTCAAAATAAAGAGAATAATTTTTTTTAATACTGAATTTAGAAGTTGAAATTTTTCATACATTTACACATTTTTAAGCCTTTGGAAGCTCAAGAGTCATTTTCTTGAAACCAATTATATCAAATAATGATTTATTTATAATAAAAATACATTGCAGAATGCAACAAAAGTGATTTCGTGCTATTATAACCACAAACAAAAAATATTTGTGTGTGTGTGTGTGTGTGTGTGTGTGTGTGTGTGTGTGTGTGTGTGTGTGTGTGTGTGTGTGTGTGTGTGTGTGTGTGTGTGTGTGTGTTTATATTTATATTTATATATATATATATGCAAAATTTCGATGAGATATTTTTATTTATAAATACTTGGATAGAAAGAGAGAGAGAGAGAGAGAGAGAGAGAGAGAGAGAGAGAGAGAGAGAGAGAGAGAGAGAGAGAGAGAGAGAGAGAGAGAGAGAGAAGATATTTAATTAGGTGAGATTAGGTTTTTTCGGGCTTTAGGACAAAAACGTCCTCTAGCACACCAGCGACATATTTTGTACAATAAAACAAAAAAAGAGGCTCGATATAAAAACGTTCGTATGAAATCGATATAAAATTACTCATCATAAGCAAAATAAAAATAAATTGAAGAACAAGAGAGAGAGATAGAGTGAGAGAGAGGGAAAGGAAAGCAAATATTTTGATTTAATTGAATTTATTCTAAAAAGTCAAACCTTGAGATGAATCTTGAGGTGAAAGGACAGGCAGACTTTGAGAGACTTACATTGTAATAATAATAATAAAAATGTAAATTCCAAACAGTTTTTAAAAATCTAAATATAAATCTAAAATCTAGTAATAGTACTAATAATAATGAGGACAATATGGAAATGACCATAATAAGGGAGAGAGAGAGAGAGAGAGAAATAGTATTTTTTCCTCCCCTCCTCAAAATCGCACGTTATCCCAAAAATACCATCAACAGCTTTCCGCTGCAGCCCCGTGTAAACCACTCCGACACTGAAAGGAGGATAGGATCCCTTGCGCGGATCCTATCGACGCATGCGTATCTTCCGCTACAGCGCGTAAATAAAATAATGATC
>OZ023318.1:54646028-54683464 GCA_964007375.1 Ophion obscuratus | reverse complement strand
ATTTCTCGAAAACAAATGAACCGATGGCCTTGAGGTTTTTTGTGGTTATTCCATACACCATTATCTAGTACTTGTCATAGGATTTTTTTACCGTTACTTACTTTTTGTTTTATAGGCAAAATAATAAGTAATGTTTGGCCCAAAAATCACTATTTATGTTCAAACGTCCGCCATTTTGTCATAAATCGATATTGCGAAAATCGGCTATGAAAATTACTAGATGTAACTTAATAATCTTATGTAATTTAATAATCTTTTTGGTTCTTTTATTCAGATGATTTTTGAAGAAACGCCAGTGGGTACCGTATACGCAGATTTTTTTACGACGCTCCAAGGATCATACAATACCCTTGTATATTTTTTATATTTTTAAATAAAGAAAATTCAACATATTTTTGATTGTATATACTTTTGCATAATTAAAACCTCAATCCGAAATTTCAAATAGTTTTCCTTGAAAAAATTCACAAAGATGACCTTTTTTCCGGCTCCTAGGGGTATATCTCCCCTTAAATCAATTGCCAATTGAACACAAACGTCTTACATTTTGATTTAAATTGAAAAAAGTAGGTTTGGAAGGCTTTTAAGGAAGAAGTACTTACAGAAAAGGGGAGATGAAGAAAAATGTTTACTACATGAAAACTCGGCAAAAAAATGTTAAATGCCTTTTTCTCGAAAAGTAAAAAAAGATAGTAGAACATAGATAGGAGTGATTTGGATAGATACAAGACGTCGAGATTTTCCTATTACAATTAGACGTCAATTCTCGACCACTTTGTATATATATATATATATATATATATATATATATATATATATATATATGCACTGTAATGCTGAACGAAGCGTGACGCCTTAATTTCTACTTATATATATATATATATATATATATATATATATATATATATATATATATTTACGCACTCCCTACCCGCTCAATGAGAAAAAATGGCTCAATCTCAATTACATCGAGTTAAGCTCGTCTCTTATCATAAGCTATACTTTATGCATTGAGGAGAGTACAACTCTCCTCAAAACACCGACCATTCGATATCACAGATTGCCAATCGATAAATCAGAGTATGCAGGTCCCCACTCTACCCCCCATTTGTATATACGAATAAGCAAATAAATAATTTCAAAATCCCTATATATACATATATACATATATAAAAATGTACATAAAAAGTATATATATATAGATGTACATGTAAACACTTTATACTATACTATACTGTACTGTAGGGTAATTCCGGGGGAGGTGGCCGTATGAGAGAGATGTCCAATAGACATATTTCACAGAAC
This sequence comes from Ophion obscuratus, assembly GCA_964007375.1. Taxonomy (NCBI): domain Eukaryota; kingdom Metazoa; phylum Arthropoda; class Insecta; order Hymenoptera; family Ichneumonidae; genus Ophion; species Ophion obscuratus. The sequence goes on along the minus strand of OZ023318.1, from coordinate 54,682,159 downwards.
CGCGGATTAGATTTGTCCTGTTACTGCTCAAGGCCTTATGTGCGCGAAAAATTTCATGATTTTTCACTTTTTTACCATTTTTTATTTCATTAGCCTGAACGGTTAGGAATATTTTAAACTTTACAGAATTGACAAATTCCAAAAATAAGGTAAGATTCATTTATAATAGATTTACTTTTTTTAACCTTGTGAAACTTCTAACTCTTGAACGAAGGTTCAGATCGCTTTGAAATTTTCACAACATATTTTTAGTATCAACTTACTAGAAATAAAGATTTCAATGACACAAGAAAATATTAAAAATAAAATACCGACAGAAAATTGAGTAAAAAATTTTAGGTTTCGAATTTTAATTAGAATAATTTTTTTTTATAATATTGTTGGTTCACACTAAAGATACATTCATTATGCAATTATAAATATGTTCATTTTTTTCAGACATCCACATCGATGCCGAGAAATTTCACCATCAACGCGCGCGTAAAAAAAAATACATTGCTTTATTATGTTATATCTGCGCCATTTGTTAATATTTATGATTTTCTTTTTACACATATTTAACCATGTGCATAAATTATCTGTAAAAAAATGTTGTCAATACATGCGTAATTTTTTTTTAATCGCGTCTAGAAATTTACCTTCGAAAATCGGCGAAATCGCGTATACAAGGCCTTGATTCGCTCCGCGTCGTGCGCGCAGGCGTAAGTGTACGAGAAAAGTTTGACAAAACATTTTTTGAGTAAAATCATTTTTAATTATTCTGTCTACTGCTAAATTTTGTTGAAGGTCTCATGTTTCACATTGTGCTGATGGTTTTTTGTGAGAGTAATCGTTACTTTTATATTTCTCGAATAGTTCACGAACAATGCTTTGTTATAATCTCAATATTTTGCATGTGTTGTTTCTACTCGTTTACATTTTAGATGCGGCACATCTCTCCCGGGAGATTAGGAGAGATTGCCACGTACAGTCGGTATATGATGGCCATAGTATTAGTTGTGGCGTGCGCGAGTAATTTGTCTTTTCTACATTTGTTTCAGATGCCTAATAGGTACAAGAGAAAAGCAATTGCTCTACGAGGGGACTGGACTCAAGAATCATTAAGAGAGACTTTGTCCTTGAAATTTTCAAAAAATCAATTTTAGAAGAAGCTAGGAAGCTAGAAGAAGAGGAGGGATGCCTCTATGGACCAGGCATTGCCGATTAGCGGTAATTATAAACACATTTGTGTAAACACATTACAAAACTTTAAACGCGTTTTTCTCGAAAACACGTTTTTAAAAATGGCTGACATTCTCCTGACCGCTGTAATTAACATATCGACCTGAAATTTGGAGAGCATACTCAGAAAATATGTCTTCACGGAATGACGGATCGTTTTTTCGATAGATACATTTTTGCATTTATTATTTATCTTTTTATGCGAAAAAAAACGCGAAAATTCGATTTTTTTTAAAATTGCCGCCATTTTCCGAAATTTGTACTAAACGAAAAACCCATCCGTCATTCCATGACCAAAGGGTCACAGATTAATAATATGCTTTGAATTTGTGTTTCAGATCAACAAAGAGGGGGCAGCGATGTCAGCCGTTTACCTCCCGCGATTTGAGGACCTGATTTCGCGGAGCTGCAGCGGCCGCCATTTTGGTTTTTTTTTTCAAAAAAATTTTTTTTAACGTTCTGTGTATCATGAATAAAAGCAAGAAAAAAACCGCGCTCAAAAAGCTTTACTCGTTTCCTTTAAAAAAAAAAAAAATGTAAACACCTGAAATATGGCACTCCAAGGACAAAGTCTCCCTTAAAGGCAGCTATCAGTGCCCTAAAAAAAACGATGAATTGTCGGTTCATGCAGCCGCTAGGACCTACGAAATTCCTAGAAAGACCTTAGAAAGACGATATTAAGAACAATGACAAAAAATGTTGCAGAGAAAATTATTATGAAACTCGCCTCGTCAAAGACTGGCGAGATCCACTTCAGTGGATAGTGTGCCAAACTTGGGAACACAAAAATTATACTGAGTTCGATGATTTGCGTTCTTGATATGGCGAAATAAAGAAACAAAATTAAAAACCGAAACATAAAACCAAAGTACTCCGGGAGAGATGGCCAATTGTGATTTTAAACAAAGTGTGATTTTAAGGTTGATCTGATAGGAGGTTGTTTTAATTTCGTTAATTATCTTAAGGCATCTTCTCACTTTAGACGCTAAACAAAGGCTATTTTCGTGAATTTTTGTTTTGATAGGTTAACATCAAAGATATTGATATAAAAGTTGTTTAAAAAAATATATTGATTCAAGTCACTATTTATAGATGAAAATAACAGAATGGCGGACTTTTTTCCGAAAAAAAAAAACGTTTTTTTTTTCCACCGTTTTGGGCAAATAAGTAAATATCAAAATTAAAAAAAAATCCTGCTATGCGCTATAGCTATAGTTGTAAAGAATATGTGGTTAAAATTTCATAAGGATTTGTTCAGTTGATTCGAAGATTTTATCAACAGCCGGCGAAAAACGTTGTTTCGAGAAAAACGCGTTTAAAGTTTTTAACAAGCAGATGAACGTGCTCAGGTAGTAAAGTAAAGGTTACCCAAAAATACAGTTGGACTCCTCCGATCATCATAAAATTGTAGTATTATACTTTCGGATATGTATACTTTCGAACAACGTAATAAAAAAAATCGATATTTTGAAAATTGTAAAGTGAGAAGACACCTTGAAGTTAAAGGTTCAAAGTTTAATTACAAACGAAGATAAGTTAAGAAACGTCGGTTCTTTTATTTTGACAGATCCTTGAAAAAAAACTGCAGCCAACTGCCCCGGACTTACCTTACTATACTATACTATATGTACATATATTAGGGTGGTTAAAAGAAAAAGAGAATTTTTTCTCGCGTTACCAACGGAAAATGATACTGCGTTATGAAACAGTAATTCATCCAAAATTTGAGAGGGCTGAACATTTTTTTGGGTAGTGCTCAAACGACTTTTAATTTTTTTTGGCCTTTTCACCAAATATTGTTTTTGGTCTTCGTTTTTCAAAACAACATATTACTCCAGACTTTTAGCGATGTAAACACCGTCTTCTTGTTCATCAAGTGGTTGATATAATTTTCACAACCGAATTACATATATTGATTCTGAACAGGCAAATATAAATTGTTTTTGGAAACAAAAAATATTTGAATAAAAATTGCGTATTGTTACAGAAATTAAATGAAGCCTTACATTGGATCACGCATTAACATTTTCTGCATCGAGATTTAAAAAAAGTTAATACTCCGATAATCATGAAAAAAAAAACATGAAAAAGACGTTTGAGCACTAACTAAAAAATTGTTTACAACCTTCAAATTTTGCAAAACTTTCTTTTTCTTATTATACTTCAATTTTCCTTTGAGAAAAAAAATGATTTTTTTTAACCATCCTAATATATATATATATATATATATTTGCTTTTTTTATATAGACGTATCACACACAAGGGCGTACGAATAAAATATCCTCACGGGATAACCACACAGATAATCTCGTACGACTATTTCTTTTTGCCATTATTTGCTTTTACGTTTTTATTTGTTCACTTTATTAATTCTTTCATCCCTCGACTACCAACGGCGCGACGCGAAACCAAGCGCGTCCCGCATTCACGCGTGAATTCGGCTCCTTGAGCGTGCGAGTTCCAGCAACGTGTGCACGCGCGCTCGGTGCCTTTCGTACGACCGCTAATTCGCGGGCTGTTGCGCGAGAGCGCGGGAGTGCGGAAGCACAGCATTTGGGAGAATACTCCCGCGGGTGCTCGCTCATTCGACGCTGTGCGCCCTCGGCTGCGAACGTGTCTGTGTACGAAGCTCTCAATACACTTACATACATACATACATACATACATATATATATATATATATATATATATATATATATATATATATATATATATATATATATATATATATATATATATATATACACACACATGTATACATATCAACATATATATGCACAAATTCTACGTCGATCCATACGTTTCTGTCTCTCGCCGGTTCTCGCCCGGCAGTCGTCCGACGAAAGAGAAAACCCCGTCGCAGGGACGCGAATGAACGGATTAAGGGATGATCCTTTGCCGCGGGAGGCTACCCTGTCGACGGCGCTAACAGGATTGACGATTAACGTTCACCCGCGCGTTCTGCACTGCTTCAATTCTTCCTATACACACACACACACACACACACACACACACACACACACACACACACACACACACACACACACACACACACACACACACACACACACACATGCGTGTGCGCGCGTGTGTGTGTGTGTGTGTGTGTGTGTGTGTGTGTGTGTGTGTGTGTGCATGTGTGTGTACAAATGTACGTATGCAGGTTCACCAGTATGGAAAAAACGGCAGGGGGCGAGGAGAGAGACACATCGAGAGATGAAGTAAAACGGCCCGGGGATTTAGTTGTACCACACGATCGCCCCCGCTAGTGCTGCTTTCGTCGTTGCGTATTATCAAGCCGAGGGTGTGTATAGATAGGGGTGAGTGTGTATGTGTGGGTGCGATTGAGGAAAGTGTGCGCGTGGGTGTGAGTTTGTGGGTGGCTGTGTGTGTGTGGGTGTATGTGTAACATAGCAGAGCGTAGTAATTCGCGTGCCAACTCGACGTTTCGCCGATTGAGACGCAGCCACGCGTGTTTGAGCATGTTTACAGCTCTGCTAATCTGTTCGTGATGTACAAATGGGTGTGAGTGGGGGGGGGGGGGGGGGGCAAAATGATTTCGGAGACATTCGACTTCGAGGACTTCGGATGCATACGTGTGTGAGGTGATGCAAAAAAAAGAAGATATTTGAGGCAAGAAAAATCAGGTGTTTGGAAGGCAATGAGAAAAATGCAAACAGGTGGCACATTCAAAATTGGATCATCGGTTGGTGGGACTGCATAGGGTAAGTCCGGGGTAGTTGGCCACAGTTTTTTCAAGGATTCGTCAAAACAGAAGTACAGACGTTTCTTAACTTATAACTTAACTTATAACTTAACTTATAACTTAACTTATAAATTAACTTATAAATTAACTTATAACTTAACTTATAACTTGACTTATAACTTAACTTATAACTGAACATATAACTTGACTTTTAACTGAACTTCTAACTTAACTCATAACTTAACTTATAACTTAACGTATAACTTAATTTATAACTTAACTTGTAACTTAACTTATGACTTAACTTATAACTCAACTTATAACTTAACTTATAACTTAACTTATAAGTTAACTTATAACTTCACTTATAACTTAACTTATAACTTGATTTATAACTTAACTTATAACTTAACATATAACTTGACTTTTAACTTATCTTCTAACTTGACTCATAACTTAACTTATAACTTAACTTATGACTTAACTTATAACTTCACTTATAACTTAACTTATAACTTGACTCATAACTTAACTTATAACTTCACTTATAACTTAACTTATAACTTAATTTATAACTTAACTTATAACTTAACTTGCAACTTAACTTATGACTTAACTTATAACTTCACTTCTAACTTAACTTCTAACTTAACTTCATTTTTAGTTAAACTTGGAACATTTAACTTTAATATAATTTACAAAATTAAAATAGATACCTATCAGATTGACGTTAAAATTAATATTTTTTTTTAATCACGATAGACTATCACTACTGGATTATCCGGGTGTGATGGCCATAGGAGTAGAGGTGAGATAGCCAGTTACCCACCATGATGCTCCCGGTTTTATGTTTTGATTCTTAATTGTGTTCTTTTTGCCACATTTAGAACACTTATCATCGAAATCAGTACAATTTTTGTGTACCCAAAGTTGGCATAGTATCCACTAAAGCCAGTGTTCGATGAGAGGAGTTTCATAATAATTTTCTCCGTAACATTTTTTGTCATTGTTCTTATATCGTCTTTCTAAGGTCTTCAAAGGTATTTCGTAGGTCCCAGCGGCCGCACGAACCGACAATTCATCATTTTTTTACAGCACTAATAGATGCTTTGAATTATTCTTGAGTCCAGTTCCCTCGTAGAGCAATTGCTCTTCTCGTGTACTTATTAGGCATCTAAAACAAATGTAGGCAACTGGGGTGGGCAGAAATGAAAAATAAAAAATGTATTTCTAGTGTAGTAATGAAAGTTGAGTATAACGGGGTATTTTTTTGAAACTTTGACAATAACGGTGATGGCGAGCTGTGGAAAGGTAGGTAGATTTTCTACGGAAATAAACAACTTGAATCATTTGTTATTAACAAATGACCGAATATATGGGAAAAATCATCGGGTCGTATGATAAAAAATGTTGCAAACTATGCTCTGTCCGAATTGGACGTGAATCGGACGAATAGATTTTGCGACCCTCAACTCGCCACCAACCCTAAGAAATAGGGGTTGAAAACTTAAAAATCGCCGTATCTCGATAATTAATAGCCCGATCGAAAAATGTTTAAGACAAAACTTGTTTGGAATAATAAAATACGTATAAAGTTTCCTGACCCAGACAAGGACGCAGCGATATGTCTACTCCCCTCGCACGCGCATCAACCCCCAATTTTCGAATCGTTTATGTGCCGCTATTTTCAAAGATAGGAGGTTGGACGTCAGACAACTTTATGCGAATTTTATTATTCCAAACAACTTTTGTTTCAAACCTTTTTTGATCGGGCTATTAATTATCGAGATACGGCGATTTTTAAGTTTTCAACCCCTATATCTTGAGGGTGGGGCGAGTTGAGGGGCTACATTTTATTGGGGTTACTTTCAGTATGCAACCATCTCACCTTCGGTCGACAATTCATAGTCTACGCTAAAAAGTGCTGGGTTTTCATCCCCTTTCGCAAAACAGAGTGTTCGAGAAAAAAGCAAAAGAAAAAAGGGTTAAGCGCAGCGGGACGGGTGGGGAGCGCAGTCGTCCAGCCCTTCACAAAAATCGTCATAGCTCGGTCAATTTTTGGAATTTTTGCATAATCATTGCTGCAAATATTATGCAACGGGTTTTCGTGAATTTTTTTCTCGTGAAGTGGGTGTACGTTTTTAATTTTTTTGTTCATAATAAAGGGTATTGTTTCAAGTATTTATGACAATTTTTTTATTGGGAAATATTTATATACGACGGAGATACAGTAAATTGCACAGGCCGCTGTGCATAAAAGGCCCTTCGCGGTGACCACTCCTGCTCGGAAACAAATCATCTGAAATCAAAAATCCAAATGAATTTAGTTTTTGTACCGCATTATCTAGTCTTTAATTGAAGGATTCAACAAAGTAATGATTTTTGAAAAAAATGATCGTCGATCGAAATTGATCGTCGAAATTTCGGTGAAAGAAACATTCTATTTTCCTTGATATAAGAGGAAGTATGATTCTGAAAAAGTCATTCCGAGAAAAACGCGTTTAAAGTTTTACGTCAGGTATATACGTAGATTAAATGTAATTTATTACCTCTAAATGGAATCATCGATGCCCGGACCATGCAGCAAGCCTTCGGCAGAGGTAGCAGCCTCCAAAATGCCAATATGGAATTTTGCAATTTTGCAAACTATGCAATATTTTATATTGCATAGTTCATTTGTTATTGACAATTATCTGACGATTCTTCAGGCTAATTTTTGGAGAGTGAAAAATTTTGTCTAATATTTGTGAATAACGAATTTACTATGCAATATAAAAAAAAAATCCTACGTACTTCCATAGACGATGTATTTTTCAAGATATATTCAATATTTCAAGTGAATCGGTTGAAAATTGTCGGAGTCATATTTCCGGCCAACTTAAAAAATGCAGTTTTAAGATAAACGCTGCACAGGCACTGTTTTTAAAATAATCCCTTCAAAAAAATTATTGCACACAGTCACTGATATATATATCATTCATCATAGTGACTGTGTACAATAATTTTATATATGTATTTTATATATGTATATAATTTTTATAAATAATATATTTTTATAAATATATATATATATATATATATATATATATATATATATATATATATATATATATATATATATATATATATTAGACTGATTCAATAAAAAATTTTTTTCTGGATTCTCGTGCTATTGTTGGGCACTGATAAAACAAAATTTCTCTAAAAAGATGGGCGCGGTCACTCATTTTTTAGAGGTGGCTATCTAGACTTTTTTGTATTTGAATTTTTTTTAACGAACGTAATGCACTTAAACATAGTCATGGCTTCGGATTACGGATAAAAATCGGAAAAGTTTTGAGTTTGTTCTTTTACAAGCATAACAGAGAAAAACTGACCATACGTCGAAGTGCACACGAAACGCTGAAAGAAATTTTCGAACAATGGAAATGTGCTGAAATTCCAACGCGTCGATTGAATAACGCAATCTTGAAATCAATAAAACTCCATCTAGTCTGGAAACAACTTTTAAAAAATCGAGTTAAAAAGAATTTGCCGTCGCAAATATCGAAGGAGCGTAAATTTAAGAGAGATTTGGACAAACTGTTCAACGTTGCACATTTTCGTTCTGCCCAAAATGTTAACGAACTCGAGAATGGCTGGGAAGAAATGTAAATGAGTTTGAAGATAATTTAAGCGTAGCATTTTGAAAATGTAAATATACGATTTATGAATAAAAGCTTATAATTTAATTTTTCGTAAAAAGTGCGAAATGTTAATGCGTATAAATAAATCTACATGAATAACGAGAGTAGTATAGACGCCATTATTGATCTACCTGAATTTGAATTGTGAATATTGCACCCTTTTCAAATTGTTAGAGTTTATTTTTTTTACGAAAAAGCTGCTGGATGTGATTTTTATCCGTAATCCGAAGCCATGAATATGCTTAAATGCAATACGTTCGTTAAAAAAAATTCAAATACAAAAAAGTCGAGATAGCCACCTCTAAAAATTGAGTGACCGCGCCCATCTTTTTAGAGAAATTTTGTTTTATCAGTGCCCAACAATAGCACGAGAATCCAGAAGGAAATTTTTTTTTGAATCAGTCTGATATATATATATATATATATATATATATATATATATATATATATATATATATATATATATATATATATATATATATATATATATATATGATAAACACCCTTTTTTGTAATCTCGATTCACTTTGTAGTTTTTCTGAAAAAAGTGCCCAAAAAAGCCTATTTTTTCGGCCTCTGGAGTGGCCTGGGGCCTTAAGACCCTAGGCTATAAAACTACGCAACAAAAAAATCGTATTTTCGACGTGTACGATTTTTATCACACATCCTAATGTTTTCAGCATCGGTAAAAAAAAAATCGCTTCGAGTAGGTAAAACTATGAGTGTTTGTGCGTGTCTGTACGTATAAATAATCCAAGTACGCATACGTAATATGCGTATGCGTACGAAGCGACCTTCTCGCAGACGGTCGGGCATTGTCTTCGTTACGGGTGATTTTTGGCTGCGCGCGGTTCTGCCGTTGGGGCGTCCCGCTGATTAATGCTCATGTAATTCATTGCCCGGGACGTTAAAGGTATAATCTGCAGGCCTTAACTGCTTCCGAGCTTCTCCTCTGCCGTTTTCCTTTCGCCTCTTTTCGTTTCCTTTCTTTTTTTTTCTCGTCTTTTCACGGCACGTGTAGCGCGGAACAGGGTTACCGTTCACGCCGCGAGTATCATCGGTTATTCGGCATGTCTTTTTGTTTCGGTCGGTTTTTTCGTCCTCTTTTTTTTACGATTATGCGATGCGGCAGGTAAGGGACACGGTGTGTGAGTTCATGTATGTATGTGTGTGTGTGTGTATATATATATATATATATATATATATATATATATGTTTAATATAATTTAAAAATATACATGTGCACATATACAAAATTTGTATGAAAATAATAATATTGGGATCTAAAAATAATGTTTATGAATCAGCTTTAACAATTTCCAAATGTATTTGAAAAATATTAATTACTTACTGAGTTATCGAAATTTGGAAGTGAATTTTTTATGCAAACGAAGTAAAATATAAAAAATTAATTTCTTACATTTTTCTAAAATTTATATTGATGTTACATGAATTTATAAGTATTTAAAATTATTTTTAGATTATATATTTATTTATTAATTTGGATCAGATTTTTAGATAAATATTATATGTATATTTATAATTTAATGTATAATTGATAAGTTTATATATTTATATAAAACCAATAATAACGCGATATAAACCAATGTTTGAACGTCATTTTTAAGAACCTTAAACAGGATTCAAAGAATTTTAATTTATTATTGAATTGTGCAGTTTGAAGACAATTCTTTCGGATAAATTAAATGAAATATAAAAAATCGAAAGCTACCACTTGTTGTTAGACTTGAGTCAGCAAGCTCAAATATTGCATCAATCTTTTTTATTCATTACAATAATGTTTAAAGGGTATTCTCACTTTAAACGCTGAAAAAAGGCTATTTTTATTATTTTTTTTACAAAGTGTTATATTATAGATATTTATATAAAAGTTGTTACACTCAATATACATACTTTCGAAATACATTGTTTTGTTAATGTTTATATATTTATGTAACCCAAACAAACTTTATACGCGTTTTTCTCGAAACACCGTTTTTCAACAGCTTATGAAATTTTAACCACATATTCTTTACAACTATAGCTATAGCGCATATCAAGGATTTTTTTCAATTTTGATATTTACTATTTTTTTTGCCAAAAACGGTGAAAAAACACCGTTTTTTTTTTTTTAATGTCCGCCCTTTTGTTATTTTTGCATATATCAAAAATCGTATGATATGCGCAATAGCCATTAACATACCGAATCTAAAACCGTTTGATTCTTTTGTTTCGGATGATCCATCTCCGAGATTTCATCAACAGCGCAGACGTACAATTTTTTTAGGACATTTTTGTCTATAAATAGTGACTTCAATAAATTACTACATTTTTTTACGTATTTCGAAAGTGTATTTATCAAGTGTAACAACTTTTATATCTATATCTATAATATAAACCTATCAAAAAATTAATGAAAATAGCCTTTTTTAGCGTCTAAAGTGAAAAGACCCCTTAAACGGCTGAACAACTATTTTTTTGCCGCACTAATTTATATATATATATATATATATATATATATATATATATATATATATATATAATTCAATAAAACAAATAGTATATCAGAATGTATGATAATAATAATAGTCGGCAGTATATAATAAAATATAATAGTCTATAGTTCATATACAGATATATATATATATAAAAGTATGTTTCTGTACATCTACACCGAAAAGGGTTTCGATCCTTTCCGGCCGTCACATGCATCGAGAGTGACCCAAGACTCATTTCTTTCTCACGGGGTACAAGCTCCGCATTCTCAAACGCCGTTCGAGGCAATTGTTTGCACGTAGGATGAAGTAATTATCTTCTGTGTTTAGCCCTTAGCCCGATGAATCCAAGAAGGGCGAAGGGGGTTACCTTTTTTTCTTGTTCTTGTTGACCCTTTTATCTCTCGCAGTCTCTCGTCACCCGTATTATACACTCCCCATTCTATTATATATATTTGTCGTATCAACGGCCGTATTTCGGTAACCCGTACACGACACGCACACACACACACGAAGGACAGACAAGAAATACCCGAATTATCTCGATGATAATAATTTTATGTAATTTTTTTTTAACAAGTTTTTATTTTATTTACTAAAAAGTGAAAAATATTTTTTTTGCCAACTCAGCTATATGTGAGTATAAATAAAAGCTCGTGGCTATTGTCACCTCTTAGGTGCATGTTTGCAAAGGTTCAAAGCTCTAAGTAGTCGGGAAGTGGGTCGATATTCCCTTTTGCATCTCACAGAAAGTCGTAATTTATTTCATTTATAAAACTTTTTTTGTCTTTTTAAAATTGCAGAACTCTAAGGAGTCGGGAGTAGGTTAAATATAGATTTTCCGTTTTGCATCCTCACAGAAAGTCAAGTTGTTTTATTTATTTTTTTATTTTTTTAAGTTGTTTCAAGTCACACCAAGTCAAGTTAAATGAAAGCTCGTAAAAATGGCATCTGCGACGTATGAATATATAGGGACATTCGGGAAGTTCATACATCTTTGATAAAGATGAAAACTTTTTAATTAAGGGGTTACCCCCACTTGCGATTTTGAAAAAATCGATTTTTTTCTATTGCATTTTTTTGAAGTATAAGTATCTGAGAATATGTCCTGAAAATTTCAAGTCGATCCGAACAAAATTGACTGAGATATGAGCGTTGAAAGAGAAGAATTCGTTCTTCGTATAAGCTGAAATTGAAACTTTAAACGCGTTTTTCTCAAAATGGCATTTCTGAAGTCGGTGACCAAGATTACTCGAACACTAATGAACCGATCTTCTTGAAATTTTGCAGGCTTATTTAATACATAAAAATGTAGTCTTTAATCGTTCGATTTTTTTTTCGAAAAAAAATGGCTGTTTTATAGCCAAAAACAGCCGTTTTTTTTTTCGTTAAAATCGAACCATTAACTTTGACTGTCCGCCATTTTGTGAAAAATGAATATTTTTTAAAATCCTTCGATTAAAGACTAGTTTATACTTATATTTGACTAAATCCATCCGCATTTTTTTTTCAGATGATCCACTACGCCGCAATGTTGGTCACCGCAAATCGTGTATGTAAAAACATTATTTCATTGACGGCCACTTTGCCACTAAACAATGTAATATTTTTCAATAAAAAAATTACTGAAAGTTCTTCAAGATGTGTTCTTTAAGATGGTATATTGATCGATTGAAAAAGTTTGGTAGTTTTCTTTAAAAAAATTCATGAAAAAGGCCTTTTTGCGCTACAAGTAGGGGTAAGGCCTTAAAAGTAATAAATTGAATATGTAGACGGGACACGGCTGTAACGGATAGATGTATTTTTTGCATTTTCTCAAAGTATACATTTTCAAGGATATGTGAAAAAAATCGAGTTAAAATATGGAAAATTTAATCCACATTTTAATTCCTAGGATTAAATTTAACTATTTAATCTTCTCACTAAAGAGACGATTTTGTGAGAGGAGGTATCGCCACAATTTACGTATACGGAAACTTTCATTCGCGCTTTTCTCGAAACGTCTTCCAATTTTGAAAAAACCAAAATTTCGGTAATTGCAGTAGTTACTATAGTAAGTAGCTGTGCTTTTTTTATTCCGCATTTTTTATGCCCCTTTATATAAGTAAAAAAATTTCCATAATTACATTTTTTTAACACCTGCAGTTTGTGTGAGATTCTGAGTTTTTTTTCGAAAAACGGCTACGTACATCGAGAACTACATTTATAGAGATTATAGAACGTTTTTATTTTTATTTTTCAGACCAACCATTGTCAAGTTAAAATCTGGCTGTTGGACCACATTTTTTATACAGAGGCTCTAATTATTCAATTTTTAATTTCTTCAAATAAAAATGTACGCGATATAAGTTCAATATATGCTCGACAACATACCGTTTTCTAAATCCTCAATAAATAATCTGTTAGGCAAAAAAAATCGGAAAAACGATCTTTTTTCGACCCGACACCGTAGCATCTTGCCATAAAAATAAAAATTAAAACAGCCCATAAATTTCCGTAAAAATCTATATTTGAATGGCATTTTTAGACTTCAATTGAATATTAAAATTTTATAAATTTAGTATCAAAAGAAGAATAAAGAAAGCTATAAAAATGTACATTTTTATGAAATTCCATGGCCTTTTTAAAACTATTCTCTTAGTTTTCAATTATTGTATTTTAATTTTTAACATTTCATCTTTATGGCATGTGTATACACTTCCATATTCATTCCACATAGACTAGCCATATGGAAAGGCTATGGAATTCCATAAAAATATACATAATCATGGCCACAGTGAAGTGACTATGATTTTAAGATTTGGTTGTGCGATTCTTTCATTATACTTTCAGATAAAGTGATTTTTTAAAATTTACATAAATCGCGAAATTGTAAGAAACTATGTTGCACCTGGTAATCACACACCGAATATAATCCTGGCCTCGTTATTGGGCTCGTTTATTCGACTCTGCTTCAGTGGTCATCCTGAACTGCAGCACACAATATTTCATTATATATAGGTATATATACACCTTATACATATATACCTTTATATATATATATATATATATATATATATATATTAATGCTTTTCTATTCACGCTTGGTTCGTGTCTGTGGAGCTGCCCGCGACCGCACTGGGCCCTTTCACGGATATCGGATTGCCCATTAGCGTGCGTTGCGAGGAGAGAGGCTGTCCAGTAATTACGGCTTAATTAATCTTCCAGGGTTCATCTCGCTCGCGCGATAGAGTCGACTGATTGCCGTCCGGATGCCTCCATATTAGTTCAAAGGACGAGCACCCACGGGGCCACACGAACATATATATATATATATATATATATATATATATATATATATATATATATATATATATATAATAAATCATACGATCACTCTCGGCTTTTCATCCGGCATATTTATGTATGTCATCCAGCGGCTTCACCAGACATTAGAAAGCACCTCATGAGACTCCAATTTATATATATGTATACATATATATATATATATATATATATGTATATATATGTATATATATGTATATATATATATATATATATATATATATATATATATATATATATATATATGTATGTATGTATGTATGTATGTATGTATGTATGTATGTATATATACACATGTATGTACATATATACATACACACATGTGTGTTTGTACATGTATGTATATGCTTATGACTGTACAGATTCGGGCGAACTTACCAAAAATGATTTACTCTCGGGCTAAGCAACGAAAACCCAGCACTTTTTAGCGTAGAATATGAATTTTTGACTGATGATAGATGGTTCCATACTTAAAGTAACCCCAATAAAATGTTGCCCCTCAACTCGCCCCAACCCTAAGAAATAGGGGTTGAAAACTTAAAAATCGCTGTATCTCGATAATTAATAGCCCGATTGAAAAATGTTTCAAATAAAAGTTGTTTGGAATAATAAAATACGTATAAAGTTTTGAGAGGTCCAATCCCCTATCTTTGAAAATAGCGGCACAAAAACACGAGAGCACCAGTGGCCCAGACAAGGACGCAGCGATATGTCTACTCCGCTCGCACACGCATCAACCCCCAATTTTCGAATCGTTTTTGTGCCGCTATTTTCAAACATAGTGGGTTGGACGTTAGATTACTTTATACGAATTGTATTATTCCAAACAACATTTGTTTGAAAGCTTTTTTGATCTAGTCCAGTCAAATTACCGAAATAAATGAACACAAAATTATGTAGTTTGGAGATTATGAAGGATCGATAGGGGGGTGTATTCTGAGCATACCTTCCAATTTGAGGGGTTCTCCGGAGGTCAGCTCAAGGTCATTTCGATGAAAACGCGTTTAAGTCGATATCTCGAAAACGGTTAGTGTTAGGCCAAAAATTGTAGAGACCTTTTCTCTTCTAAATTAAATTTACTAACTTTTTTATCTGAAACTTCTTTTTGTATCATCAATACTTTTCAATTTATTACTTCCGAAAGGCAAAAATTTTACTTTTTTTCTCCCTATTTTTCATTTTTCGCCATTTTCTCCCCAACCGTTCAATTTTATGAAATTTTACCACTTATTAAAGTTGTAGATCCTTTAATTATGAACAACTTTTTCCTATAACTTTTTTTTCTAATACCAATATCTTCGGAGTTATATATTACTTTACCGAGCGAAATCCGCGCCAATGTCGCAATATCATCGATATCAGTGGGTATTCAGTACTTGAAAGAAATATTAAAGTATTCCATGATAATTTATTAGCCAACTTACCTGTATCAAAAGGTGAATCGATTAAACTATTTAAAAATTGGACTTCATTTAAATATTAAATATTGTAATCATTCAAATATCATTTAAATATTGTACTTCTTCAATTTGGGTATTTTTTATTCCATTCAATGGGATAATAATGTGAATAAGGATTACAAAAAGAAGTAAATTAATAATTGAAACTGTTTCACACATTTATTGATAAAAAAATAGATCATAAAATTCGTAAAATTAAGCACCCGAGGTCGATGGAAGTGATTCGTTAATATTAAAGGCCCTGACGGTATCGGGGCATACGTCGTCCTCGTCCATTGCGTCAAAAATATTATCGTCGATAACATTGGCGATATTAGAACAATAGTTCTCTTGGCAATTAGTGCAAATTACTGAGCAAAACAGGCCAGCCTTTCTACATCCGCACGCTTTGCCGCAGTTGGTTTGGCATTTGCATGCAATCGATCTGAGTAATTCTTCCGGAGATGGTTTCAGTGACATTGGTATCGGCTCCAATCCACGGGGGGTACGACGCCAGCCCCACTCCTCGGGTTCGAGATAATTTTCGAGCCAGTATTGCACTTGGTAGTAACACCTCAACGAGTGAAAAAATGCGGCATCAGAGGTAGGAGGAAGGGATTCTAATTTAACCTTCCCACTGCCTGACATTTTTTTGTATCCCTTATAACGAAGCTCGTTGAGATTAGTACAATTCGTGTCACCTGAAGCCTTGCGATACAAATTCAAAATGAATTGTTCGCCGTTTGAAGCGAGAGAGTTGTTTTATCTGCGTTATCTTGTAGAAAAACTTCAGTTAGAGAAACCAAATCCGGAGTATTTTGCAATGCGGTCATTGGTTTGATCTTGCCTAAGTTGAATGGTGCCGAAGTTGTGTCGCAACCACTAATCGCGTGCAGGTTTTTTGCGGCATTCGGCCCATATATCGGTTTGAGGCAGTATGAGCGTCCGTCGATTTGCCTCGGCCAGGTTTTCTCAAGTACATGTTGTTGCACGCGCCGGCTGTCGCAGTCAGCAAAACCAGTAAATCCAGGTCCTCACCAACAACAACCGCAGCACTGTACTCCTCCGAAATTCTCTTAGCCGTACTAATAATTAGACCACCCGCATCCTCTACGGCTTGCTCCACCTCTATGTCTGATTTGATGAGAACAGTTTTCAGTAGTGAGATGAATCTGGCCTTATTGTTCTCGTTGCCTAAAAACTTACCTTGAGTTGTGGTGACGGTCATATTGTCGGTGAAAATGATATCCTCAACGCTCGGATATCGCTCGGTAAAGTAATATATAACTCCGAAGATATTGGTATTAGAAAAAAAAAGTTATAGGAAAAAGTTTTTCATAATTAAAGGATCTACAACTTTAATAAGCGGTAAAATTTCATAAAAATGAACGGTTGGGGAGAAAATGGCGAAAAATGAAAAATAGGGAGAAAAAAAGTAAAATTTTTGTCTTTCGGAAGTAATAAATTGAAAAGTATTGATGATACAAAAAGAGTTTCAGATAAAAAAGTTAGTAAATTTAATTTAGAAGAGAAAAGGTCTCTACAATTTTTGGCCTAACACTAACCGTTCTCGAGATATCGAATCAAACGCGTTTTCATCGAAATGACCTTGAGCTGACGTCCGGAGAACCCCTCAAATTGGAATGTATGCTCAGAATACACCCCCCTATCGATCCTTCATAATGCCCAAACTACATAATTTTTTTTTTTTTTTTTCATTCTGAGCCGTAATTTGACTGGACTAATCGGGCTATTAATTATCGAGATACGGCGGTTTTTAAGTTTTCAACCCCTATTTTTTGGGGTTGGGGCGAGTTGAGGGGCAACCTTTTATTGGGGTTACTTCCAGTATGCAATTATCTACCGTCGGTAAAAAATTCATATTTTACGCTAAAAAGTGCTGGGTTTTCGTCTCTTTTACTGGATTTTATTATATTTCACTCGTGATGACACGAGCATAAAAAAGAAACAAAAGTGGAGTCGGATAATGAATCGAAGTTTGTGAATATATGTATATGAGGTATTCCACGTGAATCCGGTGGACTATTTCCTTGACCCTCGCCAATTTTATTGATTTTTTTTATCTGATTCCATTGATTCTCAAAGACACCCTGATTTTTTTTTACATTTTTCGAAACAAGCCTTAGTCAAATAAAAAAATGTCTCCGAAAAAAAGGCCTCGATTTAAAAATCTGAAAAAATCCCAAAAATGCGTGATCATTTTTTAAAATCTTTTGTTCAATCACGAGCTATACTTATCTACTAACAGAAAAAATTTGGTCTTTCAATTTTAGATAACGCTATCATAAGTTATTCTGACCACCAGGAGGACAAGTTTCTTGAGCAGTCTCCGGAAACCAGGTCCCGCCGGCTGAATTTTCTAAATTTTTGGATGAAATTTTTAGTAAATATGGTTGATATGTTGCTCTTTTATGTTTATTCAATTATTTTACCAATAATTTTTAATAGAATAAATGATCAAATCAATTATGTTGATAAAATAATTGATAAAATAATCGATAAAATCAATTATTTTATTCATTTATTATAAATGAAACAATTTATATATGAAATTTTTTAAAGAATAGAGAAAATATGCTTTTTCTGGCTTCGAAACCCACGTCACTCCTTAAGAAGAAAAACGTCGAACAAAACTCATCTACTTTTTTTTATCAATTTAGCTCTGAATTTTATTTTTATTTCGTTTTTATATTATGATTTTATTTTATGAAAACAAACTGCAAATATGTTCGGTAAAAAAATTAATTTCCCCTTCGACCGCTCACAATTTTTTTATTTTTCAATTTTTCTTCTTGACTTATGCACAATATTGTACAAAGTAAAAATATGTTCGATTTTTTTTGCTCCAGGTCACCTGTTCAGGAATTAGGACTTCCGCAAGCGGAGAATATCATCTCCGGCGCACCAAGATGAGTTGCTCCTCCAACTTTCAGTACCATATTTTGTCAAACTTAAAAAAATATTATCATGTTCAATAAACACCACTTAGTGAACATACCAAATTTTAGCTTTCTAAATTTAATATTTTTCTCATTAAAAATTGGTGAAATTTCGAACATTTTTTCGCCCAACAATGTATTAAGAAACCTCCTCAAAACTTCTACTAGCAGTTATAGCTTTGTAATCATAAGTTTAGCTCAAATCTGCGATTACCGCACCATATGTTAGACCTTCCTCTTCAATTTGAGTTGCCTCAAGCGACGATCGATTTTTTTAAAGTTTCTTAATAACCCCTTAATGTAAGCCTAAAAAAACTCATATACAAGCGCAAACACTACACCTTTATAATTTTAGTATTTACATTGTGGATTTTATGGAATGCTGAAATTTATTCTCGTAAATGAAAAATCCCTATTTGACGCGTCTAGAGAATCTCAGCAGCCCCTCGGCAAAAAATCTATTTTTTTTTAAATCCCCTAAATTGTTGGTAAAACTATTTAAGAATATGTTCCCAAAGTAGTATAAATAATTCATTACTGCCTTGAATTTTTTGTTTTTCGTCAATTTTTTTCAAACGCTTTTTTCTCGAAACGACTTTTTTTTTCAATTTATGTACCCTCTAGGTCAAAAAGTTTCTAACCTATAATGTTATAAAGTGATACTCATTTAAAAAAATATTATTACGCTCCATATGAACCTACTTTTGAGGTGATATCATTGTTCAAAGTATATTGTTTATAGCAAAAAAGGTTATAAAATAATGGCAAAAATTATACCATTTTTTTAAGGGGAGGGTAGGGGCTTCAGCGCAAAAAAACACTTTTTCGCGATTTTTTTTTCATCTATAAGGATAGAATAAATTTATCGAAACCTTTTGTACATTGTTAAGTGTAATTTCAAGAACATTCCGTGAAATTTGTAGGCGAAAATATCCACAAACAAGCCGGTGCCGCGTTTTTTTTCAAAAACACTTATTCAAAGTCCGTGTTCCATTTCAAAACTACATGACCGATTTATTTCAAACTTGGTACACACTTTCTACATATAAAATACCTCCCCCCAACAGTTGGTTTAAGATTTTTTCTACATTGAGGGGGATTTCCACCCCCAAAATGGCGGAATTTTTCGTGAAAAATGGCACTTTTCACTTTACATGACCACCAAAAATTTAGAAATGAAAAAAAAAATTATCCAAGACCGTTGGGGGGAGGATTTGATGATACTTTGACTAAATTTTAATGGTACTTGATTTCAGACAATTTCCAGCTGAGATACAGTGAACGCCGCAAATCGTGTTTTTCCAAAGGCGTTCTTGGAAAAGCTTTGTCACCGACTTGTTTGTGGATATTTTCGCGTACAAATTTCACGGAACGTTCTTGAAATTACACTTAACAATGTACAAAAGGTTTCAATAAATTTACTCTATCCATATAGATGAAAAAAATTCGCAAAAAATTGTTTTTTTTTCACGCTGAAACCCCACCCTTAAGGGAGACTTTGTCCTTGGAGTGCGATATTTCAGGTGTTTACTTTTTATTTTTTTTAAAGGAAACGAGTAAAGCTTTTTGAGTGCGGTTTTTTCTTGCTTTTATTCATGATATACAGAACGTTAAAAAAAAAAATTTCGAAAAAAAAAACCAAAATGACGGCCGTTGCAGCTCCGCGAAAACAGGTCCTCAAATCGCGGGAGGTAAACGGCTGACATCACTGTCCCCTCTTTGTTGATCTGAAACACAAATTCAAAGCATATTATCAATCTGTGACCCTTTGGTCATGGAATGACGGATGGGTTTTTCGTTTAGTACAAATTTCGGAAAATGGCGGCAATTTAAAAAAAATCGAATTTTCGGGTTTTTTTTCGCATAAGAAGATAAATAATAAATGCAAAAATGTATCTATCGAAAAAACGGTCCGTCATTCCGTGAAGACGTATTTTCTGAACATGCTTTCCAAATTTCAGGTCGATATGTTAATTACAGCGGTCAGGAGAATGTCAGCCATTTTTAAAAACGTGTTTTCGAGAAAAACGCGATTAAAGTTTTGTAATGTGTTTACACAAATGTGTTTATAATTACCGCTAATCGGCAATACCTGGTCCATAAAGGCATCCCACCTCTTTTTCTAGCTGCTCATGTTGAGCCGCTAACGTCTCCTGCTGCTCAATCAAGGACAAAGTCTCCCTTAACACTTCTAAAACTGCAATTTTCAATTTTTTTTGTCAGAATTAGGTTCACATGGAAGAAAACCACGTTTTTAGAGTAATCTTCAGACCGTATTGATTTCCGATGAAAACTGTGGCCTCCAGAGTGTACACAAACAGCAAACTCGATGGGCGGCAGTTTATATTTTCCATATTTTCAGAAGAAATTCTTCGAAAAAATTAAAACATTTACTTCAAAATATGTATAAAATATTCCAAAAGTTTGAATAAATTTGATTCATTCATTCTTGGAAAATCATGGAAGTCACTAAAAAACGTACTCCCAAACTTGTTTCTCGCCTTAAGGGCGTCGACCCCTCGTCGCGGACGTACGGCGACCCCTTTTCGGCATGCACCGGCAAATGAAAGAGACGCTACGCCGCGATCCGCTGTATACACAGAGAGGAGGACAGGTGAACAGGTAGACACGACGAACAACTGTATCCGCTTACCCGTGCGTGAGGATCGGGGTAAAATAGCGTGATGCTGCTGCTGATGATGCTCCCATTGATGCTCTTCTCGTGTCGCGAAGGGTGAAGAAACACGCGCGCGAACAAAACGCACAGGCACACACGTGGGTCTTTGAAAGAAGGACGAAAAAAAAAAAAGGAAAGACGTATCGCGTGACGTGAGGGACAAATACGAGAGAGGGAGAGAGAGAGAGAGAGAGAGAGAGAGAGAGAGAGAGAGAGAGAGAGAGAGAGAGAGAGAGAGAGAGAGAGAGAGAGAGGGAGGGAGGGAGAGAGAGAGAAAGGGGGTGGGGGCTGATCAATTGATAATATTAGTTATGTCCCAGTAAACTATCGGGCACTTATAAAGGTACGGATAACCACTGTCGTCAAATATCCATAAGTGAATATTCATAAGTACGAATATCTATGAGTACGAATAACCATAAGTCAAATATCTATAAGTACGAATATCCATAAGTATGAACATCCATCAGTCGAGTATCCATGGATATTCGACTCATGTACATTTATACTTTTGGATATTCGTACTTATAGATATTCGACTTATGAATATTCGACTTATGCATAAGTCGAATATCCATAAGTGAGTATAGAGTAGAAATGAGTGCCAGAAATGGTGGGAGGTAGAGATAAGTGAGTTTGTTTGGGTTCCCTCTGTACTCACTTTTCCTTTACCTCTCGCCATTGCTGATACTCTATACTCACTTGTGGATATTCGTACTTATGGATATTCGACTCATGGATATTCACTTATGGATATTCGGTTATCGACATGCGCCTTATGGATATTCGACTTATGGATATTTAACTTATGCATAAGTATTCGACTTGTAGATATTTGTCTTATGGATATTTGACTTATGTATAAGTATCCGACTTATAGATATTCGACTTATGGATATTCGACTTATGCATAAGTCAAATATCTATAAGTATGAATATCCATAAGTGAGTATAGAGTAGAAATGAGTGCCAGAAATGGCGGGAGGTAGAGATAAGTGAGTTTGTTTGGGTTCCCTCTATATTCACTTTTCCTCTACCTCCCGCCATTGCTGGCACTCATTTCTACTCTACACTCACTTATGGATATTCGTACTTATGGATATTTGGTTATGAATATTCGACTTATGCATAAGTGGAATATTCATAAGTCGAATATCTATAAGTACGAATATCCATAAGTATGAATATCCATAAGTAAGTATAGAGTAGAAATGAGTGCCAGAAATTGCGGGAAGTAGAGATAAGTGAGTTTGTTTGGGTTCCCTCTATATTCACTTTTCCTCTACCTCCCGCCATTGCTGGCACTCATTTCTACTCTATACTCACTTATGGATATTCGGTTATGGATATTCGACTTATGCATAAGTATTCGACTTATAGACATTCGACTTATAGAAATTTTACCCTAATCACAGGTGAAATGAGCTAAAATATTCATAGGAAATAGAGAAATAAAGATTTGGTGTAAAACAGAAAAGAAACAAAAATTGAAGAAATAAGGATTCGATATAGAAGAAGAATAAACAATACAAGATACGATGAGAATGGAAACAAAATAGAAAAACAAAATTAAGTGCTAAAAAAGATAACTTAGATAGATAAAGATTTCGTGTGAAACAAACAAGAAACAGAAATTGAAGAAATAAGGATTCGAAGCGGAAGAAAAATAAACAAACCAAGATACGATGAGGAAGAGAATAAGATAGAAAAACAAAATGAAGTATTAAAAAGGGAGCGAGAGAGAAAAAGGATTGATTAATCGACGTATTTATTACGCCCCAGTGAATTCTCGAGCAATAATGAAGGTACAGATAGAATTTAAAAAAGTAGCTATTAAAGGCATGAAGACTTGACATAGAAAAAAAGAAATTCAAGAAATCAAGAGTCGGCATAAAATAAAGTATAAAAGAAAAAAATATAGTATTAGAAAAGGGAGCGAGATATTATTTCCATTACGCCCTAGTAACCTCTCGTGCAAATATAACAGTACAGATGAAAATTGACAAAATGTTCCCAGGAATAAAAGCAATGTTGATTTGATATAAAAGAAAGAAACATAAATCAAGGACAAAGATTTGGTATGGAACAAATTAAACAATATGAGATACGATGAGATCGAAAATGAGATTTAAAAACAAAATGAACCAACTAATTGAAATACAAAGTAAAACTCGATGTTTAGAAGAATAAATTATGAACCTTAGATTAACTCTATGGTTCTGAACCTTAGATTAACTCTACAAAAATCAAATAAGGAGAAAATAATGTCAACAGAAATTCACGCTTATTGGTCGAAAATGTAAAAGTATATGAAAATAAGAAATAAACAAGAAAATGCAATTTTCTTGTTCATTCACCTTTAATAATCAGGTTCCAAACGAAGGAAAGAAAAAATATATAAAAAGAGAAAGGAAGCGAGGAAGATTGATTAATATAAACTAAATTTATGGGCTAGGACGAAAACGTCTCCTGGCACACTATGTTCATGCTTCTTGCAATAAAATAACATAGGAGTATACAAGAAAACGAAATAAGCTTGATACAAAAAGAACAGAAAAATGCCTCAATATAAACAGAATGAAAATAAAATTCAGGATAAAATAGATAAAAATCGATAAGAGGGAGAGAGGGGGAGAGAGAGAGAGAGAGAGAGAGAGAGAGAGAGAGAGAGAGAGAGAGAGAGAGAGAGAGATTGATTGATTGATTGAGTGATCGTTCATTATACACCTTGGTATAGCCTTTAGGCAACTAGGTACAAGTGAAGTAAAAATAAATGAATAAAGTATATAAAACTATAGAAGAACACCACTTAAAGTGGTTGAAATAACTAAAATAACAAATAAAATATACAAAGATGACTCGCATCTAAAAGAAACAATAACATCGCAATCATAAATGGCATAGCTTACCCATTTACGTTATAATATAATAAAAATAAAAATATACAAAAGCAAAAATAACATAACTAAAAATACCGCAATTAAAAGTATATGAGTAGAATAAAAATTAAATTAAATTAAAATTAAATTAATATGGAAAATGAGAGAGAGAGAGATGCCTGACGAGTTCGCGGAAAAATTATTATGGGAAAAGATTATTGAAAAAAAAAATTGATAATAATAATTGGAAAAAGCGAAATCTCAACTCTGCGAAAAATGAAACAGCAGAGGGCCTAACATTAAAAATAGCTTTTTCTCGTATATATGTGCAGAAGTCCATTCAGAGCTTACGCACCATTGCAGATAAATATACGAGCACGGAGCTGAAGAAGGTGTTAGTTTTTTTTCGCGTAGCTGAGGGTGTAGTGGGCAAGTTGCGGAACATGGAGAGGGTAGGGGGAAGAAAAAGAGAGAGAGAGAGAGAGAGAGAGACAGAGAGAGAGAGAGAGAGAGAGAGAGAGAGAGAGAGAGAGAGAAAGAGAGAGATGTGGATGGAAGCGTATCCAGGGTGGCTTCGGTTATAGAGTTCGTGGTGGGAGTTCGGGGTTGGGAGACCTCCCTCGGGGGCGCACCATTGTCCGGAATGCACTGATTAAAAACCCATTCCCCCATGAGCTCGCTCGCTTTAACCACTCTTCTTGTTCGCCCTCCGACATGTATACACGTCGTTGTATCTCTCTCTCTCTCTCTCTCTCTCTCTCTCTCTCTCTCTCTCTCTCTCCCTCTCTCTCACTCTCTCTCTCTCTCTCTCCCTCTCTCTCACTCTCTCTCGCTCTGTTTCTCTATCTCACCCTCTGTGTCTTTCTACACGAAATTTTCTGCGTAGGTAGGTAACCGCGCAACGCCTACACTCGCGTACGTATGGAGAAGCGGAAACGCGCGACATGGGTTTTTCACGCGCTTTTCCGCTGTCGCTGAGAATTAAATGTTTTTTCTTTGACGTTTCAAACCAGGTGCTTAATAGCTTTAATATTTCTTATTATTATTATTATATATATATATATATATATATATATATATATATATATATATATATATATACATGTGTATATAAATATTTCGACGCATATCGCAACGGGTCTACATAAACTTGAGGCCCAAAAATGAGGTCGACCTTCAATATTTTTTTCTGACAAGAGTATTGGGTCGACGAGATCGGGATTTCTCCGATAATTAATACATAGCCTTGCCAACCTGGAGTATTTTTCTAAATGAATAATATTGATAAACAATGAAATAATTATTTAAAAAAGTGCCACCGTTGCTGCATAGCCAATCGGTGTGGGTGATTTTGGCAACTAGGCTCATGCGAGAAAAAACCATTAAAAAATGTACTTTCAGTATAACAATAAAGATGGAATACCACCGGATGCTTTCGTGAAGTTTTGAAAATTACGAAAATCGCAGGCTGCAGCAAAAAATCCATTTTCGACAAGACAGAGCTTCAATCAGTAGTTAATAACAAATGAATAAACATGTAGGAAAATCATCCGGTCATAAGATAGAAAATGCTGTAAGCTATGCACCATCCGACTTTGAAATAAAGGGGCCCGTCCACTTTGGAGCCACGAAAAAAGGCTGTTTACGCGATTTTTTTTTGAGGATTTTATAAAAGATATGAATACAAAAGTTGTTGGGCTTGTTAAATAAAGTCTTGAGATACATTCAAAAATAGCTTTAATTCATTTTTATTCATTTTTAAGCACAAAAACGTTTAACGTAACGCCTTAACGTAGCGTTTAACGTAACGCTTAAACGTAACGTAACGCTTAAACGTAACGTAACGCTTAGACGTAACGTAACGCTTAAACGTAACGTTTAACGTAACGCCTCAAAAATAGGTGGGCTAGGTAGCTCCATCACAACTCGGCAACGGCTTGTCTGAAACGAAAAAATCAAAGTCTATTAGATTCAGTATGACACCAGCTACAAAATGACCCTCGGATATAAAGTTTTATCACAAAATAAAAAATGGCAGATGAAAAACAAAAAAAAGTAAAAAAAAACGCGTTATTTTCGCAGTTGTTCGCAACAAAAAAAGGTTAAAAATCAAAATTTAAAAACCATCGAGGGTCATCTTGTCGCGAATCGTATTTACAATATGTGGTTCAAATTTCACGAGAATCGGTTTATTAGTTTTAGAGATACGGCGGAGCTAGATTTTGAAAACGTTGTTTCGAGAAAAACGCGTTTGAAGTTCATACTATGGAAAACTCGTACCTAAACTCAATCGGCAATTCCGACATCGTACAAAATCCCTTTTAATTGCTCATCATCGTCGATTTCTTCAAGTCTTGCTTGCTTTCGATTTTTTGAAATTTTAAAAGTTGACTGGCCCGTTAAAGTATTTACCAATCCATATATATATATATATATATATATATATATATATATATATATATATATATTAGACTGATTCAAAAAAAAAATTTCCTTCTGGATTCTCGTGCTATTGTTGGGCACTGATAAAACAAAATTTCTCTAAAAAGATGGGCGCGGTCACTCAATTTTTAGAGGTGGCTATCTCGACTTTTTTGTATTTGAATTTTTTTTAACAAACGTATTGCATTTAAGCATAGTCATGGCTTCGGATTACGGATAAAAATCACATCCAGCAGCTGTTTCGTAACAAAAATAAACTCTAACAATTTGAAAAGGGTGCAATATTCACAATTCAAATCCAGGTAGATCAATAATGGCGTCTATACTACGCTCGTTATTCATGTAGATTTATTTATCCGCATTAACATTTCGCACTTTTTACGAAAAATTAAATTATAAGCTTTTATTCATAAATCGTATATTTACATTTTCAAAATGCTACGCTTATATTATCTTCAAACTCATTTACATTTCTTCCCAGCCATTCTCAAGTTCGTTAACATTTTGGGCAGAACGAAAATGTGCAACGTTGAACAGTTTGTCCAAATCTCTCTTAAATTTACGCTCCTTCGATATTTGTGACGGCAAATTCTTTTTAACTCGATTTTTTAAAAGTTGTTTCCAGACTAGATGGAGTTTTATTGATTTCAAGATTGCGTTATTCAATCGACGCGTTGGAATTTCAGCACATTTCCATTGTTCGAAAATTTCTTTCATCGTTTCGTGTGCACTTCGACGTATGGTCAGTTTTTCTCTGTTATGCTTGTAAAAGAACAAACTCAAAACTTTTCCGATTTTTATCCGTAATCCGAAGCCATGACTATGTTTAAATGCAATACGTTCGTTAAAAAAAATTCAAATACAAAAAAGTCAAGATAGCCACCTCTAAAAATTGAGTGACCGCGCCCATCTTTTTAGAGAAATTTTGTTTTATCAGTGCCCAACAATAGCACGAGAATCCAGAATTTTTTTTTTTTTTTGAATCAGTCTAATATATATATATATATATATATATATATATATATATATATATATATATATGTCGATGAGAGGAGAACAGGGCTGTCGTTGCTTTTCGTCATTTATTTTGTCAAGAATCTGTTTAATAAGAAAAGAAGAACGAAGATCAATCTTTCGAGAGATCTCGAGAAGAGTTGACGTGTCCTGTAAAGGAAAATATTTGAATACTTATATCTTTCGAGTGCAAAGCGAATAAAAATGTTCTTTTAATGGCTCACATGCGCCCCAAACGTAGAACGCAAAGTTCGCGAGTGATTTCTGCTCATTCTCCGATATATATATATATATATATATATATATATATATATATATATATATATATATATATATATATATATATATATATGTATGTATGTATGTATGAGTATACATACATACATACATACATACATACATATATATATATATATGTATGTATGTATGTATGTATGTATATATATCATTGAAGGGAGCGAATAAAAGTAACTATGTACATACGGGCACGTGATCCGAACTCGACGATAAACAGCAATTTGTCGCTCGGATCGTGTGTGCGTGTGTGTCTATAGTAAGCGTCGTGATGACGACGATGACGCGGGAACTGCTGCCGCTGCTGCTGTTCGAGCGCTGGCGCTCAGCGCGTGATTATGATTGAGGATAATTAGACATAACGGTTATATGGGAAAAGGAGATGAAAATAGTGGAGAAGTCTCGGACGATAGTGTATTATAGTCGTAGCATTCTTGCGTCAGTATATTTTTTACATATAAATATAGTACAGGGTGGCTCGAAAAGAAACGTCCGAAAGGAAAAGCCAGGTGCCTCGTGTCGATATCTATCCGAATCATCCCCATGAATATTATATGATCTTTTTTTAGTTCTCGACAATTTTTGTCTTTTCAATCTTTCTCTTTCGATATATACTTTCCTCGCGATTTTTTCAACTCGTGGTATCGTTACCGAGTGCCCTGTCGAGCGATAAATAAATGCACGACCCAACACTACCATGAATGCTATTTTTCCGAAAAGTTATCCAAAATGTTAGTTACCAAAACAATTTCTTACAAAAAAAAAAAATTCAACTCTCAAAACTTTTTTCTGAAACTTGAAAAAACAATATTGAATTTTTTAACAGTTTAAAAAAAAGTTTTATCAACGATTTAGATGAAAAGTTCGAGAAATAGGTTTGAAAAGATCAGTCGATGAAGTTCGGATAGGAGAAAAAAATACTTCTACCAGTCGCAATGACTCCGAATTGCTTCGAAAAACTTCTAAGACTTCTACACACACAAAAGAGAAAAAAATCACGTTCCAGGAAAACTAAAAAAAAAAAGAGAAAATGCTTTTTGAAAAATAAGAAAGATCGTAGAGATTGATTAATTGATTGATGGTTTATTTTTATGCCCCGGTTAAAACACCTTTAAGCAAAAAAAATAAAAATAAAAATAACAACGTATGCTAATTAATATCTCATGTTAATTTTGTAAATGAGATAAGAAACTTTATAAAGTGCTCAACTCATATTCATCATAAAAACCAAGTGCCAAGTTAAACGCAAATATGAAAATCAATCGTGGGGGTGATACGGAGATATGAGGCATCGAGATAACTTTCGAGATATATATATATATATATATATATATATATATATATATATATATATATATATATATATTTATATACAGGGTGTCCCATTTTAATCTTACACCTTAATTTTCTCGAAAAATATTGCTCGGACGAACTATTGTGTGGAACAAAACTTCTAGGGATTGAAGGGGGACGTCTGAAAAAAATTTATTTGAGGAGCCAAAATTCAAAATGGCGGCGTTACAAAGGCTGACATGTTTTTTTCAAACGGAAACATGACTTTTTTTATTGCCAAAAAATTTGTCAGCTGAAAACTAAAAACTTTTGTTGAAAAAATTTTTTGATAAAGTTCATAGTTTTCAAGTGAAAACATCATTTTCATGCCATCAGCCATGCAACCTCCTACGCTTTGGCTAACGCAAATGCCGGTGGTAGGGACAATTAGACTAAATGTCTCACGGCAAGCCGCTCAATGTTGTATTTTCGAATGTATGACCACTTGAACAAAAAAAGAATCAAATTTTTTTGTTGAAAATTTTGTTTTGTTTTTGTTTTTTCGTTTTCAAATTTGGACGATATTTCATTAGAAAATTTTATAGGAAAATCGATGAAAAATAGTTTTTTTCCATTTTAATAGCGTTTGTGCCATTTTCAGGCCCAAAAACGTGTTTCTTTAAATCCTTGACGAACTTTGATCACGATGGGTAGAAAAACACACACACACACACACACACACACACACACACACACACACACACACACACACACAAATCCTGGATACATCTGAAATAATTGAAAATGATGTTCTCACTTGAAAACTATGAACTTTATCAAAAAATTTTTTCAACAAAAGTTTTTAGTTTTCAGCTGACAAATTTTTTGGCAATAAAAAAAAGTTATGTTTCCGTTTGAAAAAAACATGTCAGCCTTCGTAACGCCGCCATTTTGAATTTTGGCTCCTCAAATAAATTTTTTTCAAACGTCCCCCTTCAATCCCTAGAAGTTTTGTTCCACACACTATTTCGTCCGAGCAATATTTTTCGAGAAAATTCAGGTGTAAGATTAAAATGGGACACCCTGTATATATATATATATATATATATATATGTATATATATATAAACCCTGCTCGGGGCGTACCACATGCTGTTTGATGCGGTTCTAACCGAAGCTAAAGACCGTCCGAGAAAAAGAAAAAGATCGTCGCAAACGTACGTGTGTGCGTTACGAACTAAAGCGCCAGTCTTGATCACGATTATAATCGCGCGCGCTCTCCTAGTACGGTCATCGTTACGTGTCCATCGACATACTTATTACGATACATAGTTGCAGCCTTTCATCTCGGAAATCATCATCATCAGCATCGGCATCGTCATCGTCGTCGTCGTCGTCGTCATCCTTTAAGTTCATCGCCGCGACACGCCGAGTATTTTATACTCTTTCTACGTCAATCACAAAACGCGTGGATCGGCAAACAAAGACGGCTTTTAATGTACGACCAATTGAGGAAGGAAGTTTCTCTTTTTGAAAAGTATAATTTTTCCAATGAAAAATCCTGTGAGCGAGACGGGGATGAGAAATTGTCGTTTTTGTGGTACTCTCTTGTTTGGAGATTTCTTTTCTTTTTTTTTATCATTTTAGTTCCGCTGTGAGGGGTGGGGTGGGGGGCATCGTGATGGCTAGGGTCATTAGGCGTCCCGGTAAATCGATCGTTAGACACGTCGGTCCGATTGTAAGGGCCTTTAACGCGCCCGACGTCCATATATATATATATATATATATATATATATATATATATATATATATATATATATATATATATATATATGCAGCCATCATTTATAACACAGATCCTTACTCGTCTATAGATGGAGCGCCTGTTATTTGCATCGTGATCAATTTTCTCCCGTGATTCCTCGCGCACGGTCGTTGCATATTTTGCTCTCGTTAATGAGAGATACGATGGTGCTCATTAAGACGATGTGAAACAGATATGTGGGAGCGAGAGGGACAGCAATAGCGGCACCGACCGCTGCACGAGAGAGACGGACGAGAAATGTGTTTTACATCACGCTGAGGTAGCTACGGTAGGCTAGAAAGAGAGCGGGAGAGAGAGAGAGAGAGAGAGAGAGAGAGAGAACGAGAGAGAGAGAGGGTGGGAGGGAGAGAAAGAGAGACTGCGAATATTGCAGAGATTTTTAATGGTATTTATTATGAAATTATTTTTTTTAATGGAGAAAAGGAATGATAGAATATTATATATATATATATATATATATATATATATATATATTTGTATGTATCAATATATAGAGCGAGAGGGGGGCGGGGTTATTCTTAGTAACAGTATTACTGAAATTTTCAATAATGCTCATTATCAGTATTTTCTATTAGCAGAAAAAGAAGTTTCTACACTCAATCAGCGCTAATTTTTTTTTCTTTCGATTTCAACCTTTGCTCTGAGCTCATTCTGTTCGTAATCGTGCTCTTTTTAAAATGCCGTTTGATTCATCGAGCTACGATTGTTTTTTTATTTTTGGCAAAATTTTAAAGTACTGAAAATGATATATATATATATATATATATATATATATATATATATATATATATATATATATATATATCATTTTCAGTACTTTAAAATTTTGCCAAAAATAAAAAAACAATCGTAGCTCGATGAATCAAACGACATTTTAAAAGGCATTTAATATATATATATATATATATATATATATATATTTGTATGTGTCAAAATATCGGGCGAGGGGGGGGGGGGGGGGGGGGACGTATTCTTAGTAACAGTATTACTGACATTTTCAATAACGTTCATTATCAGTATTTTCATTCAATAAATATGAAGATTATTAGTAGATTATATATACAGGGTGTTCCAGAACTGAATGCGTTCCCTGAAATGAGGGGGTTGGGGGTGAAATTCTGAGTCGATTGATATAAGCATGTGTGGGTTTCAGATCAACCCCTGAATTATTATTCATTTTCAATCGACTCAGAATTTCACCCCTAACCCCCCATTTCAGGGAACGCACTCAGTTCTAGGACACCCTGTATATATATATATGTATATATATATCGAGACAAAGAGAGACAGAGAGATAGTATTCTTACTAACAGTATTACATATTAGATGTACAAATGAATCTGGTGCGTTTGGAGTTGACCAATAAGATTTATAAAGGGCACTGAATTAATTCGTACACCTAATATTAACCCCTTGCCGTACCATTTAGTTGGCAAAATTCGGACGTAAGCGTATATTTGTATCACGAGTCAGACAAATCAATTGTTTGCACTTTCTCAAAGTATACGTATTCAGGTATAGGTGAGCAAATTTTCAAGTTAATACATTGAAAATTGACCAAGTTAGGGACCATTTAGTGAGAGCAGGTAACGTAATGATTTACGTATACTAAAACTTTCAATCGCGTTTTTCTCGACCAGGCTGGTATTATAACACTAGCTACAATTGTTTGATCACCAATTCGAAAAAATCCAAAATTTCCGTAACTGCAGTAGCTATCGTTGTACGTAGCCATCTGTTTTTAATTTTTAATTTTCAAGCCTCCAAGTATAAGTGAAAGTTTCGCCAAAATTATACTTTTTTGAACGCGCGCCGGTATGTGAATTTTTTATTTTGAAGAAAAGCTACGTACAATGAAAAGTACTTTCATATAGATTATATAACTTTTTTATTCTTATTTTTCAGACAAACAATTGTCAAGTTATCGATCCGGCCGTTGAACAATATTTTTTATACAGAGGCTCTATTATACTTCAATGACGTGGTAGATTTTTAATTTTCTTAAATAAAAAATTTCACGAAATGTGTGCTTAATAACATACTTTCCTTCCAAATCCCACATAAGTTATCTAATAGACAAAAATATTGAAAAAAGTACCTTCACCGGCTCGTCGCAGTGGTGTCGTCCCTTAAAGTTTCTTATAATGTTCGTTATCAATATTTTCATTCAATGAATTCAACGAATATTGATAGGTTGTGTGTTAATATATATACAGGGTATTAGGAAGGTCGATACAAAGCCTTAAGGGGGTCATAGGTCAACCCTTAAGGAACATATCTAAGCGAGGTTACTTTAGTCCGAAGTCTAAGGATTTCGAGTTATTACGGTCAGTATTATTTTTGGCAAATTTGCCAAAATTAGGTACTAACTCGTTGACCTCTTATGTTAATGCTATTTTTTTTAATAGCTTTAACATTGGAGGTATTTTTATTTGTTGACAAGTTTTTAATCATTCAACACGTCCTACGTGTTGGATAATTCCACGTTTAATTATTCAATACACATTAAGCTAAGACGCAAATAAGTTTTTAGTTACCAATTATTGTTTGTTCGAAAATTATGAACGAGTTGGTACCTTATTTTGGGAAATTTTCCAAAAATCATACTTACCACGATAACTCGAAATCCTTAGACTTTCGACTAAGGTAACTTAAGTTAGATATGTTCCTAACGAGGTGACCTATCGCCCCCTCAAGGCTTTGCTTCGACCTTCCTAACACCCTGTATATATTGCTGCAATTAAAATAGGGGCCGTCCATATATTACGTCATCGATTTTTGCTGATTTTCGACCCCCCCCCCTACAATCATCCTATCGTCATTTCCTAATGACCCCCCCTCTCGCAAAATTGACGTCATTACCAGTTTGGCAAAATTAAAACATTTGCGGATTTGAGAAAAATTGGGTAACATTAAAACATTTTGTTATAGAATCATCTTTTATTATTTTGTACTTTGGCAATGTTTATTAATATAATAATATTATTCTTCCCTATTCTTTAGTGTTCTTTGGATAGCTCCCACATTTTGTTATAGAATCATCTTTTATTGTTTTATACTTTGACAATTTTCATTAGTATAATAATATTATTCTTCCCTATTCTTTAGTTTTCTTTGGATAGCTCCCACGGAGTTTTCACCCATTCTTGCAAATCCTGGATCACGGGTAATATCTCCGTATCCTCCCCATATTCATTTTGGATCGATCGAACTATTTTCATAGGTACGCTGTTATTTGAAGTTCTCGAATATAATGTAGACAAACCTTATGTAATAAATAAATAAATAATGAGTTCAATAATTAATACCATTAGATACTTGCAAAATATTTTTCATCACTCATGCGGGAAAACCACTCTAGTTGTACAATATACTATTGTACATTTTGAAGTAACTGGTATCACAAGAATGACGTCAATTTCGAAACGCCCCCCTCCCCCCTCATCCATCATTTACCGTCATCCGCAGACGAACCTCCCCCCCCCCCCCAATTTAGAATGACGTAATATATGGACGGCCCCATAATAAAAGCGAGAAATGATTTATTCAAAGATATCCTAGTAAGCCGATATGGATATTCGTGGGTACCACCTTCGTAGTTCCCTCTGGTTCAATCGGTTACCGATCATACGTACACTCGAAAGTACGTCTGTCCGATTGAAAAATCAAAATCGAATGAAATAACCGAAAAACGAATATGAGAAATTGGAGAATGTGTGCATAGCGTGAAAAAAGTGGTTCTCGACTATTAAGGGGCGGCTATACCAGTGTGACACTTTCTAATAATCGTTTTTTTATGCCTTTTTCGACAGTTTATACTTTCAAGAATGTCCTGTAAAAATGTCAAGGCCGTATCTCTAATAATTTTATTTCGCAAAAATCGATAGTTAAATCTTTAAACGCGTTTTTCTCGAAATAAGATTTTTCGCTGATTGTAACTCAAAGAGCAATTATCCGATTGAGTTGAAATTTGAACTGAGCACTCTTGAATATATTTACCCTACAATGACGTAGGATATTTTTGATTGGGTGAAAATTGACGATTTGGCATTGAAAAAAACGACCATTTTATAGGCAAGAAAACAGATTTTTTTTCATCACTACGCCATTTTGTAAGATGTGGATATTTTTCAAAAATTCTACGTCATTGTACAGGAAATACATTCCAGTTTAACGAGATTTTTCCCTTTTTCGGTTTCAGCTATTCAGTCGGCCGGAATCATGTCAGCAGTGGGGCAACTTCCTTTTGGCGCCTCCGAAGGCAGCGCATAAGTCGCTTGGATCTCAATATTATTCTATGACAAAATTATGTAATATAGGTAAAATATAGCCAGATATATTCATAATTTTTCGAAATATTTTATTCAGTACTTTTCTTCCAAAAAATTTCCGAAAATCACCCAAATTTTCAACGTTCACACTGGTATAGCCCCTTAAGGGCGGGGCAAAGTATTTAAATTTTTTTTCATTTTTTTTTCATTTTTTAAATGAATGCATAATATATCAAGAATATTGTGTTAAAATTTCAAGTCGATCGGAGTAAAATTGACGAAGTTATGAGTATTTGAGCGTCTATTGCTCCATGCCGGGTTTTATACCTGGGCGGCAGCTGCGCGGCGCGCTATTGTATTTTTCGACCCCGAATAAATTTCTTGATAAACGGGCTTGTTCCGGGCCCAACAAGTTGACGATTTGCGAATTAGTAGAGCAGAGGAGCAAGCGGCGCACGACAGTAAAGAAGAAAGAGTTTTGCGTAGACAAACGCAAAAAGATGCTCTCGATCATCTTGATGAAAGCCTTTTGCTCTACGGACCTGGCATCGACGACTTTGAGTGAGTATAAGAAAATTATCGAGTTTTATTTTGAATTTCTAAAAATTCAAAGATAATTGAAAAATC